>JAMQGT020014502.1:0-156920 GCA_024447675.2 Pterophyllum scalare
TATATTTTATATTTACTTCGTTCAGTTACGTATTGCTTGCTAACAGTGTAAACAGCTTTGGGAACTGATTGGTGTTTAGTTATGATTACATGGGTCTTAAGCCTACTTTCTGGCTGCTTTGTTGGTTCTTTCTTTCTGAACACCATCGAGTCAGTGTTTTTCCCTGTAGTGCTTATAAAACCTAATGCTAAGTTCATTTTAGCCACTGATAACTGGACTTGGTTACTTTAGGAATTTGAGTGGTAAACACTGAATTCAAGTAGCCCCGATCTTTGCTTTATCACCTTTACTTGGGTGCATGGCCCAAGTACGTTAAGAGCTGCCCATATTTATTCACTACTAATTTTAGCACTTTATATTTTTGATCTGTTCAAGAGAACAGTGCCATTCATGATCAATTTAGCATTGGACAGTACCTGCGCTCTTATTTAGAAAGTTCAGTCACTGCTATCCCACAGCCTTCCTCACTCTGGTTTTTCCATAAATGGGCTTTCTGGACAGATTTCTGTTCTGGTCATCCTCAATAATAATTATAATATTTCAGAGGATCTTCCATCTTGAACTGCAGCTGGTGACAGGAGCTCATCTGCTCTGGGGATCCAGTGTGAACCGGAGGGTTGCGAAACTAGAAGCAGATGGAGAAGTTGCTCTTGTGCTACCCGACTGGCTACAAATTAAAACAAAGAGTACTCTAATCACCTGCAGTCCAGGATGGGGTGTTGGAGTTCATTGGGGATAAGAGACTGATTGGCCAATTAGCTGATCAAATTGCTCTATTATTTATTGGCATACGTACTTGCTGAATTAAAAATTTGCAAAGCAGAAACTAAAATATAAATTACTTTGTTTAAAATTCCTGTTTCGGCAACTGACAAAATCTCAAGTATTAAATGTAGCAAACAAGCTGATTTCTTCAATAGTAACTGTGAATGTGTCACTCACAGATGGCCTGAGAGTGATCGGTGTGATATGAAATAAGCCTGGTATACGTGATGAGGTGGCCTGTTAGCGGTCAGGCTACTCAGCTGAAAGACTTCCACAGATACTGTCACACCAAGAGATCAGTCAGCGCCACTGCTACTGTGTTTCTACTCATGTGTAATAATGTGCATGTGTAATAAGAGTCCTGTTGTTATAAATATGTATAATATAAACACTACTAACAATATTTTAGCTGTTCCACCAGCGCCCTCGCAGTGCTTAGTCTAGAACCGGTTCCACACATTTCCACCAGAAAGCAGTCACCAGAGGAACAGGGCAACAAAGCTTTATTGTTCTACATCTGACTGCCATGATTTTATTTCTGTGGAAGTTAGCCCAAAGTTCTGCCACATCTTGCTATCTTACGGCGCTATACTGATAGAAAAGAGGTGAACGTGAGCAGTTTTATAAGCTGCAGGAGGGGGTGTTGGGCATTTTAGCCATTTGAATGCGTAACCCCTAAATTAATTATCACAAAATTTTAAAAAGTTGCATGTATTCCAATGAAGCATTTTGTGTGGTTTTACTTCGCTGTTATTTGTTCTTGACGACTTAATTCATTCCAAAATGTGGAACGTGCTCCTTTCAGACACTATGGAGAACTGGGATGAGAAGAAACTAGAGGAAGTCATCAACAAAAAGCACGGAGAGGCTGAGAAGAAGAAAGCCAAAACACAAATTGTAAGTTTGTTCTCATGAAAAATGATTTTTGAATAAAGACGAGGCAAGGAAGGAGAGCTAGATGTATGCTGGTCATCTGTGTTTTCATCAGGTGGTTTAAAGGAGAGTTTCACAGTCTGGGAAACAGACTCATTTATGTAGTAGGGTGAAATACAGGGAGTTCAGGGTGTTGGATGGTGATAAAACAGATGGATAAGGATGAGGCAGGAAGAAATAAAAATAAGGGAAAACAAGTTTAGGAAACAGCTGATGTACTTTGTAACTACAGTAGAAATCGAAGTTGCACAAATCTGATTTCTAGCTCTAGTCGGATGGCTTCTGCATGTCCCAATTTTTCTTAACATTAATTCCAATAAAAATCATCACCTAAATCAGATCATACAAGTCGGATTTTCACCTACCTTGGATGAAAAATCTGGTCCTATTGTAATAATTTCCAATTAAATGTGATCTCATAAGTCGGATGAGTTTAGCGCTAAAGCCCTCCTCGCCTACACACACTAACACCGCCTGGAGATCGCGTGAGTGTCTACACAGTCACGTTTCCCCAGAGACAACCATGGCAAGCGCAGGAGTCGAGCGTAAGCTACAAACTCGCACTTACAGGCAAAAATATAAAATTGTAAAATTTGCAGAAGCAAATCCAGGGACGAAGCAGAAAGACGTTGCCACAAAATTTCATATTAGACCGCAAACTGTCTGATACTTTTTCCATGGGCCATTTGAATCCGACTTAGGCGATTTCTTCTGTATGTAAATCTGGGATTTGGGATGTTTGTTTTTTTCCTGGTTTGTCCCTAGTAGTTGACACGTCCTGTTGGCTCTGAATTTAAAAAAAAACTTATGGACTCCCTTAAAAATAGTCCAACAGTTCAGTCAGTTAATTCCATTAATAATACAAGATGTTGTCTGCTTTATTGTCGCTTACTCCCATTGTTTATCTGCAGGTGTGTAAGTACTTCTTGGAGGCCATAGAGAACAACAAGTACGGCTGGTTCTGGGTATGTCCAGCAGGGGGCGACAGTTGCATGTACCGGCACGCTCTGCCTCCCGGTTTTGTACTGAAAAAGGACAAAAAGAAGGAGGATATCGAGGAAGAGATCTCTTTGGAGGAACTGATAGAGAGCGAGGTAAGGATGACTACCTCGGCACTCTTTAGGGAGCCTCCGGGGTGAGTAACAGCAGCTGTTCAGCGTAGGCTTGAATGAGATGGGCTGAAAGGCATTAAAGTGCTGCTGTCATTGGCATTGCTGATGTGCAGACCATCTTTACCGTAGAGCTCTTTGCACTTTTCTCTCATATCTACAGAAGGCTCAGTCTGGTGCAGAGACTCATGCACCAAACCAAAAAGCTATGAAACTTTATGAAGCAGGTGCAAAATGATTAGGTTTTAGTCAGAGCCACAACTCCAGCTCCAAGTAGGCAGGTCAGCAGGAGGGCAGTAGTCTCGGGGCCTGCTGGTCGATATGATCCCATAGACCAAATTGTCTGTGTTCATATAATTGCTGGTGTTACTTTAAGAGTAAGAAAATAATCTTCTGGGATTGACCCATTGTATTTTTTTGCAGCTAGAGAAACAGACTTACTAAGAACCCACCCCTTTTCCTCAGTTTGCTCCAGACTAATTAACACTAGGTCGAAGAAGTCACTGCATTTTTAAAAAAAAACAAAAACCTTTATAGCAGTTTCTGTGTCAGAGCTCAGCTATTAAATATCATCTGAAATCAGCAAGTTAGGTTGCCTGTGTTTGGATCTTCTGCATTCAACATTCATGTCTCCTGCTTTGAGTATGAACATTTTCTGGTAACTGGTATATTGTACTGGTAATTGGCACAGCTTCACCACCACCAGCGTGTGTTGGTAGCAGCAGCTCCACCCAGTCCAAGCTGGGTGTGAGGCCTCTGCTTGAACCTTAATGAAAAACATGCGTCAGTCTGTTAGGATTTATTTTTAAAATCGGTTTCAAAAAGTTCAGTCCCAACAGGCCAGAGTACGTACCACTGCTGGATCTTCTCTGAGATTTCCTCTTTTTCTCTCCAGCGTGCAGCTCTGGGTCCAAACGTCACTCGGATCACTCTGGAGACTTTCCTGGCTTGGAAGAAAAGGAAAAGGCAGGAGAAGGTTGGAACACATTCAAACATTTCAGTAGCATCGCTTTGTCAGAGCAGCACCAGTCACGTCTGAATTTAAGTGCCCTACTTTTCCCCTGATATTATTGAAGACTTCGGGTGACTCCAGCGACTCAAATCATTAAAGCTTTGTCAAAAATTATTTATCAGGAAATGTTTGATTCTGCTGTTTAACAGGTGGACAAAGCAAGGGAGGAGATGGAGAAGAAGAAAGCTGACTTTAAGGCTGGCAAATCGCTAGTGGTGAGTGTAGACTTCACTTTGACATCGATGCAGGAGCAAAAGTGTCTGAAAGTGATTTATATTAAATGATCTGCAGATAAGCGGCCGTGAGGTGTTCGAGTTTCGGCCAGAGCTGGTCGACGATGACGACGATGAAGCTGACGACACTAGATACGCCGATGAAGATGATGAAGATGAGGAGGAAGAGGTAATTACGACATTTCCAACAATTAACACAGTGCAACAATAATGTGTTGGAGGCAGCTTAAAAGAGGCTGTTTCAGAGTAGACAAAAACCTCCTGCAGTCTTTTTTTTCGTCTTTGTGTGAGTTTATGTTGATTTCAGCTCTGTGGGTCTCACACTTGAAATGAGACGTCCCAGCACAATAACCCGTGTTTGGCGTCTGCTGGAGTTTGCGTTGTTGGTGTTAAATATAAATGTTTTGATGTTGGCATGCAGCCTGTTGTTCCCATTTCAAGAGACTTATTTCAGTTTCTCTGTGAGGTTGTTGTTGTTGTCAGGCAGTGCTGAAATATACCGGGGAAAAAAGTATTCAAATGTGAGACCAAGAGTGGAAAACTTGGAGGGGAATGCTACGTGATAATTGACCCTTCTTGCCAGTGATGAGGGTGAGCTAGTCACAGATTCTGATCCTGCTGCTGAATTGATGCCCTTCTCTGGCTTTGTCCATCTCCTGGTAACTCCTCCAGGCTCTGGAGGATGTGCTGGAAGAGACAGCACATTTTTTTGGACAGTTAGACTTCCTGTGCACGCTGAATGGGGTGCAGATGCTACCGGTAGTGACAGGGACACTAGCAAAAAAGCAGAATTGTGTGTTCAACAAATTTTATAAGCAAATGTTACTAGTACTCAAATGTTTTCTAATCTGAAGTATTTTATGGGGAAAAGAATCAGTCTTTATGCCAAAGGTAACTGTTTTAATATAACTTCTTTTTCTTGCAATTTTATTTGGACACTAGAATTTTCTAAACATTTACATTTGACACTTTTTCACATTTTCTTCGTCACACTCTCGTCTAAACTGGATGCTTCTTATTTTAAAATTTCAGATTGATACTACAGACATCCAGGACATAGACTTATCCCGTTTTGTTCCACAAGAGGTCGACAACACGGGCATTACTGTAGCATCCACGGACCGGTTCACCTCTAGGAATAAGACGGAGACGACACTACCAGACAACGGTAAGGAAAAACACGCTGGTCATGCTTACTAACTTTTTGTAATTTCTTCAAAACTTGTCCGGAAACAAATGAGCACAAGCACAGCGGTGTGATTAACATTTTTTCCCATCGTCCTTCCCGCAGAGGAACAGCTCAACGGAGCCTGTGGCGGCGCCGATGCCAACGGGCTTTCGGGGGCAGAGGGAGGCGGGGAGGACGGAGGCGGGGAGGATGACGACGAAGAAGAAGAAGAAGAGGAGGAGGAGGAGGAGGAGGAGGAGGAGGAGGAAGTACCGGTCGATGAAAACCTGTTCACAGGAGAAGATCTGGAGGAGCTCAACGAGGAACTCAACACACTGGTGCTCGAAGACTGAGGAGGAGGGAGCAGGAGGTAGAAGTCAGGATGGACTAAGCGACAAAGGGATGGACTGATGGATGCATGGAGCTAAACATCAAAGAGACCAGACTATTTTAAGTTTCAGAGACTCGAGTAATAAAGCCTGATTATATCATGACATCACTGCCTGTCTCTGCCCTCTGTTTTCACCTCGCATCATTCAGTCCTCTGGGTGTCCAGATTTCCACAGCAGGGCCAACTTCACGTCTCCGCTGAAGGACAACTCGGCTGTGGTTGTGCACTTGTTTGTTGCTCGACAAACTTTCTGGCTTACACTGACATTTTTGATGAATTAGGCCTCAAATGTTTCTCTCCTTGATCAGTGAAATATTGAATATATTGATTTAAAATGAAAGAGCTGTACCGGTTAGACTGTATTATGAAGCCAGACTTCAGCAGCTCAGATCATTTTTCAGAGCTGAGTTACACAAATTGGAAGGTGAACACAAGTAATTCACCTGCTGTCATGCCAAAAAGCTTTAGTTTGAAGATGCACTTTCATTAAGCAGAGATTGTTTTCCCTTCTACAGATCCATTATTTCTTTTAGCTGAAGTCTCAGCTCTGCTGAAAAATCAATTTTGTTTCCTGTATAATTTTTCGAAGGAAAAGTCCAGACCTAGCTTCTCAAATGTCAGACCCCCCATCTATGATACTGGCCCAGTGCCAGCCTGGTATTGTAAATAATGTTCTCATGAGTTGCCTCCTAATGAAATAAAATGACTGTACATCCAGTGTCCGCCTCTTTTTGGATGAAGGCCCAGAAGTTGCTTAACAGCACAAACCTAAAACCCAGCTGCTCGATGCCATATCTTTTCTCTCTGGAACACCCACGTGTAAATCATACCTTCCACTGATTGTCGTCCCCTCCCATCCTCCTGTGCAGAGCCTCAGAGCAGCTAGCATCCCTCTGATCAGCACCTACAGAGCAAAGCACAGCTGGACCCACGTGGTCCTGGGGTCGTCGCACATAAAATTAAATCAATTTATTACCACATTTCCTGCTTTCTTTTTGATTTAATAGGCCAGCTTAATGTAACAGAAAAAAACAAGCAATGCTTTGATAACTGATTTGATCAGCTGTTAATCTGCTGTAAAAGAAGAGACTGAGAATGAGGTGTTTAACTTATGTTTTTATTGAGACAAAAAAAGTTCACAGTCACTCAAATTAACACTTTTAACTAGAGCATGGAACAAATAAGGACCAGATCTGAACTACACAACTGTCCACATCCAGCTTCATAAATCCCATTTTTCACCGCTTATCAGTGAAGTGCAGCCGCCTGCCTGCAGCTTTACATAAAGAAAATGCTGCAAACTGCCTGAACCAAGAGATTTCCAGCTTCAGCGTTTCTTAAATAATCTGTTATTTAGTCAAAGAGCAGCGTCGAGGCTGAAACTCTGCATTTAGAAAGCATGAAAGCACGACACTGACCACAAACTACACACGTTGCTATTCACAGACTGTTCGTGATTAAGACGATGTTAGCGCTACAACACTGTTATGTCCTATCAGTGAGTCGCTGCAAGGTCACTGACCGGAAGTAAGGTCAGACAGGTGTCAAAGGTCGTGTCAGGGTCGGAGTCGGGAGAGGGTCTTGATGTCGGTCGGTCTGTCAGGTCAGGTGTTACTGTGTCATGACAACAGTCGCCTAGGGAACAAGAAGCTGCAGTGTTATTCACAGGAAGAGAAACAGCTCATCAGAAACTCGTTGACGACATTTCAGACTGCCGCTTTCATCACAAACGAGGAGAGAGCTTCACAGGTGGGTGGAGTGAAGGAGCTCCCACACAGTTCATTAACGTTTGCACATAAAGCACCTTCACTGTGGAGTAGCATTACAGATAAATGCTCTAAACTAACACACTGTAATGGAAGCAGAGTACCGGTGCAACGCTTCAAGTAAAATGATGTAGCAGCACATTTACTACTAAATACTTAACTCTTAATATCTGGAATTCTTTTTGTTGTTTTAAATTGGGCTTCACTTCAGCAGCTATGACATTCTTCAGTTTTTCAAAATTGGATGTTTCCTGGTCCAAAATTAAAATAGTTAAGATAAAGAAAAAATGTCAAAATGATGCAGTATAGTCAGGCTTTGAAAGCCTGTAACAAAGCATTATATGCTCTTCTTTTACACACATGGCAGTAACATTAATCTTGTTTTACTTTGTTCGTCAGATGAAGCCAAAAAAATCTGAAAACGTCACTTTGATCTGTTTCTTTTTTCTTTTTCTGACTGCGAGCTGGCCTTTTTTTCTTCTCTTTTCTTTCCTTAAACATCCATCTATAACCTACACTGTGAAACTGCTACTGGACCATCAATCAGCCGTATGATTAGTGCTCCCTAGTGTTTCAGCTCACATTACTACATCTTGGATTAAATATAGGCCAGGTTTATTCCATTCTTACACTTGCACTGCTTGCTGAATTTTTCTTTTTTTTACACTTCCACCTGCCTCCATTAAAGCACCTGTTGGATCAGCCATCAGAGCCGGCAGTGCTTCCTTCCTTGTGAACTGACGTAGCCACACTGCTCATTTGTTGCTGAGGAGCCCGCTAACATGCTGAGCCTTTCTTGTCTTTGTACAGACCCTGAACTGTGGTGTAGAGGGCCGAGAGCCTGTACGTTGACAGGTACACTTTTTCCCCCCACCACAGCTGAAGTTTGTAACCCCAGAGGACTTCAAGTCCTCCCCTCACACCGTTACTCATCTTACAGTTTGTTTATTTTGTTTATATTTTATCTATTTTGTTTATATGCTTTATTCTTGCTCTTTTGTTGATGTTTGTTAAGCGCGCCTTTACTCTGTGGTCTCCCTGAACATACATTCACTGCTGTGGCCTTAAAGACAACACTTCCTAATGCGTCTCGTCGGCGGGGTCTCTGTTATTTTCTTAAACAAACACGTGAACAGACTTTAGACAGATTATCTGTACAGTGTAGAGAATATTATAGCTAGTGGTGGCCCTGCAGCAGAAGACTGCGCACTTACCGCTGGTTTCTGGCTTCAGTAGGTACGAGGCCGTTTATGAGATTCTTCTCTGGGAGGATCGGCCAGCATCACCTTCATCTTCACTCCATTAACGACGCGACCGTGCAGCGCTGCCATGGCCTCGTCCGCACACTGACAGCGATGAACATACAGATGAAGAAGAGTTCGAAGTGCAGTTTATTTACATTCAGTTTATCCTCAATCACCTCTGAGCTTTACCTGTTTATCTGCATACTTCATGTATCCGACTTTCCTCCCTGGAACCAAATGGACTTCAATAAGGGAACCAAAACGACTACCAGGACAGACACGGGAAGACAGAGTAACATTTAATTGTGAAGCAGGAACATTTGCTAATACTGGCTGTCTGGTGTAATAGCAGCAGTACACTATCATTTAAGAGCACTTAGCCTGATGTTTTCATCCACAGCTGTTTAGCACAGATTGAGCCAAGAGTCATAATCAAGCTGACTTTTGACCCTCCTGATAATGGATCACTATTCTTACCATTTTGTGACAGCGTGTTGTATTTAACCCATCGGCATTTTTTGAAAATGCTGTGATTGCGTCAGACCGCAGGACAGTTACCAGAAAACATCCTCCAGCACATCATGGGGCAGGGTGGAGGGGTTGAACACAACAAACAGCCGCTCTTTGGTTTTGCTGTCAACCGGAGCCAGCTTCTTCGGCGGCGGCAGGCTCGCGTCGGTCTGGATTCGAGAAACTGACGAGACAACAGAAAAGCCCTGGCCCACACAAACAAAGAACAAATAGGACCAATAATTATAATTACACAAAACATACTGTCAAACATTGTATATCTGTCAGAACACTAGCTGCCAGGTCAGATCTGTCGAGCTACACTTAATCTTTAAGTGAACAAGTATTTTACAGATAAGAACTAAAATATTTCTTACAGGGTTTTTAATTAGGTAATTTATTTATTTATTATTGTCACGGCTCAAAAAATATCTGAAAAGTAGGCAGAGTGTGCAGAGTAACAAGTCTGACACGACTTTGTAAATCAGGTGTGGAATTAATGACTCACAGGTTTCATCATTTGGCCGGTGGACGGTCCATTCCAGACCGCCGACATCATCTGAGCCGCAACAAACTGCGTGGCCATCCGACCTACGGGACTACACACAAGAACAAACACACAGGCTGCTTCTACTAGTGCACTATTTCATAGGTCTACATGTTATACCTGTGTACTGTCACCAGGGGGCAGTGTTAAAAATATGTGAGACAACGATGTTTAAAACACTGCCTGTTATCAGGGATGCTACTCTTAATCTCTGCGCTTCTTGTGGGGTCAAAGCTGAACTGAACTGCTTTTTCCTGTGCTGTGCTGTACTTCACTGATGCCTCCTTTCCTGAGACACTTTTAAATTCTGGTTGTGGCATTAAACCAGTGGTCTTACATCGCACAGTCAGAGGCGCCGAGACCAAAGAAATAATTGGAAACTGCAAGGCAGTAATAGCCGGGTGTCTTGGCCAAGTTTCATTATCACCATTTAGTCTACAAGCACCAAACTTGATGTCCTAGCCAAGTTCATCAGACCCATGTTGAACGGGGCTGCCTTCCACATATCATTTCAGGTTTCACATAAAAATAATGCTAATAACTACTATACCGAGGCCACGCCAAGCTAAGAGATACACACTGTCTCCTTGTTTTGTATCCTAAATATTTATAATGGTCATTTTTAACTTTACAGACTTTTTTAACATGTACTCTACTAGCTGGGACTCAGAACGCCAGCCTACTCCTCTGACTGCTTTCACCGGTAATTCAATTCTTCGTCACAACAGTGGTTCCTGTGGGTTGGGGGCGAAGGTGGAGGTGGGATTCATGAATACTGTAACTGTGTGGTGTCAACAGCTTTTACACCTTGAGACCAAATATATAAAAAGGCTGTCACAGCACTGTGGAAAACAACTGCGACCCACAGGGGACAACAGTCACCCATGAATATTTAACAACAAATAAAACGTGGCCAAGAAGGCGCGCAGACAAGGTCGCAGTTGATTATCAGTGGCATTTCGGTCCCCATGTTTTAATTTATGGATATATTAACTTTAAAGGATGTTTCTTCTGCGAGTGCACGCTCAAAGTTAAGCACATACTGTTGTGTAGTTATGCACGCGTGTACCTGCTGCGGTCCTCGCCGTCCTCAACAAAATTTACTGCCAGTCTGTTGCCAGGTGGATATTCAAAGCCATTTAGCTTCTCCCTGGCGTAAAGTGCTGACCCAAGATTACTGTAGCGAATCAAAGCATGACCTGCAGGCAGGAGGCACACAGCAAAGAAAAGGCTTAAGTGGAAAATTTCAGTCATCAGCACACATCAGCATTCACAGACAGCCTGGACTGCAAACTACAGTAAACCAAGTGTGGAGTGTTGTTTTACGTGTGTTTTCTTTTTACTCTTTAAGGGTGCCTTCAGTTATTTTACTCATAAATATACACAGACTAGTGTGTAATTGTGACCCCAAACAAACTGATGCATTCTCATAAACTTAGAATGAATCCATTAAAAATACACAGGAGTGGGTGTGAATTTGTGAAGGTAGCTATGTTGCCCCGCCATCTTGAATACAGTGGCTGAGACGGACATCGCCGTTCTGCCTAATCGCATTTCACGCATGTGCCTAGAGACCGGCCACGTGTGTAATACGCCAAAGGTGGAGGAGAAGTTGTAGGAGTCCGTGTGCTGTGGAGGCAAATTTTATTTTATGTCTGCACCTTCAGACTCAAGATATGAAGCATATCTTCTCAGATGATAAAACATAGGTATATACCTATGTTTTATCATCTGAGAAGATGTGCTCAGATGAGAAGAGGTCCCCTTCATTCAGTTTATTCACTTAAGCATCAGAGTCCAACAATGTTAGAGCCACTTCAAAGACAGTTTCACTAACGCCGGCTAACAGAGGCTAACAGCAGCTAACAGAAGCGCTCACCTACAGAAAAGTTCAGCATATGCTCAACAACTCACCTCAGCATCGCTGTCATCGGACAGAAGCGAGCTTCACTGACTCATCGACTCCTATTGGACTCCTTTCACAAAGTTTTACAGTCTCCCTCAGAGTAAACAGACGTGGACACTTCTCATCCAGCATATTAACAGCTGAGGTAAACAGTGGACTGACAGCCTCCCCAGATGGCAGAAGGCTCCGGGGTCCGGAGTCACTTTGCTATTTTATCACAACAGATGAACGGTGGCCCAAGTTTTTGAGGTGACTTGTAAAATGCCACAAAATATTCAATTGACATTTATCTGTTTTTTATTCCCGATTTATTGCAAAGTGTTTATATTATTCAAATATATTAAAATATAGGGTGTACAAAAAAGTTTTATTTGGGGTTTGGCCGCAGCCATTATGGGGTACAGTCTAAACTGAATGTGTCTGATCTCTCTTGGCCGACTGAAACACGCTTGTCCTACAGCAGTAACTGTAGATAGGATTAGTTGAATTGAGAGGGGCAAGAAAACAGAACTCAGTTGACTCCAATCTGCAATCTACTGACATCTACTGGTGAGATTTAAACACTAACTTTAAAAGGACAACCTATAAGGTAATAATCAGCCCCATTCATATCCAGATTCTCAAATATAATTCTGTGTACGTTCTGTAATACGCTGATCTAAGGCTACTGTCCCCAAAACTCTGCTCACTGTTTATTGATTCTCTGGCCCAACAAGTCAAGCTGCACAGGTGCCCTCCCTGAGCCTTGTTCTGCTGAAGCTTCTTCATGTTAAATGTTTCTTTTCTCCACACTGTCACAAAGAGCTGATGTATAGTGTTCTGCCTAGTATAACATGTTGGAGCTACACAAAAGAAACTAAACTGCTAACCTTTGCTCATTCCGTAGGCATCCCTCTGCAGCTCACAGTACTCCATGCCGGGAATGATGTCAAACAGAGCAAAGACCTGCTCCTGAGTGAGTGCAGCCCGTGTGGACATCATGAGACTGCGCGTGAATTCACCGCTACGGTAATCTATGACTGTGTAATTCCCAGAGTCGGCTATCCAGGAGAGAAGGAGACCAGGGTCAGTAACAAGACAAACTACAACTAAGAATTTAACCTTTTCCCCACCTATCGCACTACATTTGGATGACAAAGAAACTCATACCCACTGGGAACGCGTACTGGTTCATGGATTCAGTGCCGCCAGCATAATCGCTTCTGGCTGCGCCCCCAGAGCTGTAATCTTCTGTTGATGCAGATTTGCTTCGAGGTTCAGCCAGGATGGCCCTGTAGGCTAATAACATCATTGCCACAGTTTTAAGTTACAAACACCTTCTTCACCAAGTCTTAAGCGAAGTGAGAAACCATTGCCCTGTAAATGCTCCAGATATTAAATATCATATATAGTATATATATACTTCTACTAGGATTAATGAACACGTAAAATAATTTGACAGTCTTACCTTTGTCACAGTTCTCTATGGCGAGGGCAGCTTGGGAGGGTTTGAAGTACCTCACGTAGCCGAGGCCTTTACTTTCTCCTGTGAACTTATTTTTGATGATCACACAGTACTCGATATCCCCATACTCCTGAAGGACCGTAAACAGAGGCAACAGAAAACGATAAGAAGAGTTATAATCTTTCCTTCTAGAATCTGATTACATATTATTTCATGCCTTTGCACATGAAAGGTTGGAGGTGATGACAGTTGTAGCCAGTAGAGTGTTTAGGGGTACCAGCAGGTTTCAGAGAGCCTGAAACAAGGTGGCCTAAAAGATCATCATTTATAACACATGTATATACCATTGTAACAAACATCAACCATATTTAGAGATACTTTATTTTTACAGAAACATGTGAAGCAGCTGTGATGAGAATAGGCAACTACAAGTCTGAGGCTGTGGTTCTCAGAAGGAAAAGGGTGGAGTGCCCACTTGATAAATAGATGGGATGAATGGAATGCACCAATTGTGAAATTCTGCATATTGTTAAGACAGTCTTTTTTTTATTTATTTTTTTACCTTAGGTAACAGAGGATTATGTGATGTCCTGTTATTTTTCTGATCATCTGATTTTAAAATTAAGTAACCTTAAGTGTTCAAATACTTTCATCAAAGTCCTAGTGCGGCTCTTTTGCTGGATGGCCAAAATCTCTTTGGATGAGCACCAAAAGGTTTTGCATGCAGGAAACACAGCCAATAGCATGGTGCATCCCTAACAACAACCTACATCTATCCCACTTGATAATTCCTAGTTAATATTTTGGAAACCCTAATTCATTTTGATAATGTGAGTTCGCCGCAATAAAACACACTCACACAAAAAACTGGAAAAGCACAAAATAAGAAGTATTTAGAGTTACTTTGAATGTTTCTTTCAGGTCCTCTTCTGAGAACGTTTTGGGGATCATGACAAAGATCCTGGTCAACTCCTCATCCTCAACATCTCTGTGTCTCGTTGACGACCGTGACTGGGCTATAAACACCTGAAGAACCAACAGTTGCAAACAAAAGGTCACAGATGCTGCCTTAAAACAGAGGAAGACACCCATAAATTCTGGTTTTAAAGAGCAATCTCAATTAAAGGAGTTATTTCTTGTAAAGCTAAGAATAGCATTATCCCTAGGCATGAATCTTTTTTGCCCGGTCAGTTCCAGATATGTATAACTGTTAACAGCATTTCCACACAGGACTGAGACTGTAGTTTACATGACCTGACAGATGCTAATATCACGCCCATAGACATATGATCACGCCCTTTAGCATGCTAGCAATTCGCACATCATGAACCGAACCTCACAAAATATCAGCTGTTTGGAAACCTAACCGTTACCTTAATAGGCTTGGTCCCTTCCACCAGTACTTTGCCGTGCATTTCCTCCATGGCCAAGCAGGCCTGAGAGGACTTAGCAAACTTTATGTAGGCAATGCCTTTGGACTCCTTTGTCTGCTTGTCTTTGACAACCCAGACTCCCTGAATGTCCCCAAACACGGAGAAGCTGTCGCGCAGCTCATCTTCAGTGATGCACCGACTCGTGACCACGAAGAGCCGGCTGTTGGGAGGATCGTCGAGATTTTCGGGTACCTGTTTGGAGGGATACTCGTCCATCTTCGCTTTCCTGTAAACAACGACACTGTTGCCAGCTGCTGTTGGTGCTGCCTTCAAGTGCTCCGCGGAATCTCTAATGTCGGCTGTTAGTAAGGCGTTATAAGTGGTTTGACAAAATAAACAGGCAAAATTAGTTAATTAGGATTATTTTGATGGAGACAAGAAATAAAATCGTGAGCAGAGAATGCGAAAAAGGTGTGTGATTATATCTTTCCGTTTGTTTATTACTGCTTTTTTAAAATCTTGAAATATTTTGACTGCGAATTACTTGCAGCTACCTTGTTCGTTGGCAACGAGAAAAGGTAGTAAGATAGTTGTGGAAATCCCCACAGTTACAAAGTACCAACGGAGCTGATGACAGATACTTGTGTTTACTGCCCTCTACAGCACGGGAGTGGTAAATGCACTCGTTACGAAACGCCCCTGGGTTACGAAAAGATGCTGCAGATGTTTTGTAACTAACATATTAATTAACATAAGTAAAATAAGTAATGTTTTATTTTTAGCGGATAGAAAATATATGCTATACCATATAGAAGTATTGCATTCATTATTTAAACAATTTTAACAGGGAGTTCGGATCCTTCCGAACACTGTCCTCCACTTTTACACAACATACCGTAATTACATTGTAACTTTTTTTACTTACATATTTTTTTTTAGATACAGGTGCATTAACTTGCTCTGTAAACATTTTAATGACAGTGTCATTAAAGAACCTCCGATGGTTTACTAATGCTATTACGCATGTTCTATAAATAGCTGACACAGGAATACACTCTTAAACAACACCAAAGATCATCTGTGAAATAGTTACCTGGTCTCTCTATCAGTCTCTCTCTCCCTCTGTGTGTGTGTGTGTGTGTGTGTGTGTGTGTGTGTGTGTGTGTGTGTTTTTAGAAAACGAGGAAGTTATCGTCGTTTGACAGAAGATAGTCAAATTAGTGTTGGAGACAGTTATAGTCCATCATAAAAGTGGTAGTGGTGTATCTATAATGTTTGTCCATGATTTTTAAATAAAACAGGGGCTGTATCAAAAGTAAAGCAGTGTGCGCGCACACACGTGATTGTATGTGTGAGTGTGTGTTCAGGTGTTTAAAGATCAGGTGCTGAATTACCCTTCTGAGGACAAATGAATATGATATCAGAGATATCAGTGTCACAGTTTGTGTTGTAAATTTTGCACACTCTGTTTCTTTGTTAACAATTAATTTGAGCCTTTTATTCTGAGGACACACAGGGTCACCTTCAGAAACAGCTTACAGCCCGCCACTTTAGCTTTTTTCAGTTTCCGTTTCTGCTGGGTTTTTTTAAATGTTAAATATTAATATAATTTAAACCCACAGATTCTCAATTTGGGTTTATGTATTTATTTTAGCAGGTGAGAGTTTATTGTGGGTTTACAGGGCACCGTAAGGGAGTGCAGGAGGGTAAAGATCAGTAGAAAAAAATGGGAGGCATATTCTTTTTATTTATCTACTGTTATTTTATTTTTATAGTATTTACACATTTCCTAATTAGCTTATGGAAGTATATATGCGAGTATAGTCACTGGGTGGCATTAAATTTGTTGTGTCGATAACCAACAAACTTTTTATTTTGTTAAATTAAAACTGTATCTTTGGCTACTAAGTTGAACCCAGAATGATTTTGGTTGCCAAGATTGTCACCAGGATCACATTGCTCCATAATTGCTCTGGAGGGAATGCGACAGGATGAGGGGGCCTGTACCAAAACTCAATTTTCGCTTCCTTCCTTTCAGTCTTGTCACCTCCCGTGTCGGACGCACAACCAAGCCGGCAGCCTTGCTGCTAAAACCTTCTATATAAATGTTTTAGACGTTTATAGTTTGGCCTTTTACAGTAAAAAATAAACGACTTCTCCACTTAAAAGGACGATATGACAATGTTAAGGAAACATCACGGAAACGTCACGTAATGGTTGGCCGGTAATCTCGCGGCACGTGGTTGCTGTGATGACGTCGAAAGCCGGTGCCTGAAAAGTGAAGTGACCTTCTTTTCGTTCGTCACAAACCGATAGTCGACCGAGGGAGACGCAGGCGTTCATCTGCTGTAAAGCGTTTTTAACCCGGCATCTTTTCTTCAAAAGGTAACATTTTATTCTTCATATGGGAATCGAGTCTTTGGCGTTATTATTCAAAATAGGGAGCAAAGTAACAGGAAATGAGCCGCAATGGCAGCGAACGCTAGGGCGGACGCTGAAGGGTCGCCCCGCTGAGCTCTGCTTGCGTAAAGTCCGTTAAGGAGGAATCATACGTGAATTTTTAAAACGGGATGTAAACGTTGTAAGTATTTTTAATTGATCTCTCGTGATTACAGGGAAATTATTTGGCCAACACAGCAGCTGTAAGTGCAATCTTCGGCCGACATTGAAGCATCCTTGACCGCCTCGGTGGGCGACGCATACCCGGCTTACCCCACTGCTAGCAGGCTGGCCTGGCTAAGCTGAGCTCAAAGTCATTGATCCGAAACATCAAATACTGGCTTAAATGCTACTTAAACTGCATATGCACGCAGGTAAAGAGTGCGTGTCCTTGATGCTACGTGAGGGGGATGCAGTTAACCCGCCATGTTAGCTAACCCTCCTTTTCTTGTAACGTGAATGCAGAGCGGTCCGTTTCTTAAGAACTAGAATGGGAAAAGGGACCGTCATGTTTATGTAACACAAAACAATTTGACTGATATGTAAATCTAGATTTATCGGCAGTTTTAGTTGGAGAAAAAAAGGCAGAAGAATTTTTGGAGACCGGGGTCACATTAAGATTGGTGGTGTTACGCTCAAATGTTTCCCCCACTGATAATGGACCGGCATTTTTAATCACGAAACTCAGTCACAGCAGAAGCACAGACCGGTCCTCTGCTGTAGGTGCACATTTTCAGCTAAGCACATTTTCCGCTAAGCACATTAACCTTAGCTCCCCTCCGTAAATCCTCGCCGTCGTGGCGGTATTCCATTAAAACGGTCCTCATTCACTCGCCAAACCTGGCAGCCCGTCCGCCTGGAGTAACCCGAGCTGAGGCCCACCGCGGCTAGGGCGGCGTGGTTTCGGCTCTCTGAGCCGCTTTTCGTCAGCTTTCCGGGTAATCTCGGCCTGGTGCCAGCGCACAGGGAAGTGTCATGACTGTCTGACTTGTAATAACATGCCGAAGATAAGAGATGGTAAAAGTTACAACTGTCTCCTTAAATGACCTTCACAAGATGGCGCTGGGGTCAGATGGAGCTTCATAACTGGTCTATGAATAGAAGATGGGCAGGTGTATTTAAAGAGCTAATATTACGCTCAGTTACCGCTCATAATTCGGTAGTGCATACTTTTTTATAAACTACATTTCTGACTCTTCCTTCTCTCTGTCCTGCCTTCCTTGTTTCTCCAGCTGATTATGGGAGACGTTGAAAAGGGAAAGAAGGTTTTTGTCCAGAAGTGTGCTCAGTGCCACACAGTAGAGCAGGGCGGCAAGCACAAGGTGGGCCCCAACCTCTGGGGTCTGATTGGACGTAAGACCGGACAGGCCGAAGGCTTCTCTTACACAGATGCCAACAAGAGCAAAGGTCAGTGCGCTGGGTCTTTGAGGAGACTGCGAATAACCTTGGATGTTATATTGCTCACCACAGAGGAGAGACTGTCATTGTCTGCCATGTGCAAAGCACCTTAAAATGTTTTTCTGTGTTAACTATAAATTGTTACAAACTCAGAAACAGCCTCAGCTGAATGAGTGTGAAGCAGTGTAGGTAGGTAGATGAATATGATCTAAGTCTCTGTTCAGAAACTTTAATCTTTTTAATTATGAAGTCATTAAAGACTTTATTTTTATATTTTGTATCAATATCTCAGAAGCTAAGGATATATTTTTACTTTCTTTAGACACTTATTATAAAGCAAAATCTTAGTTTTTTGTTATTTCAGGCTTTAAAGGTCCCATATTATGCCCCCCTCTTTTCACGGTTTGAATCTCGCAAGTTCCCAGCTCAGGTTACACACAAACCATTTGTTCTACCCGCTGATGTACCTCTGCTTTGTTTATGGTTGAACTGCCTTTTAATAAAATGATCCGCTGCTGCCCGTGGCCCTTTCTGGAGGACTGCTGTGTATTTCTTGCCACTGCCTTGGATCCCCCTGATCACGAGTAATAATAGGATTCAAAAAGTGCGCAGCCTCCTGGCGGGCTTTACTGTGGTCAGTTTTGGTCTACATGATTGAAGCAGAATTAGACTCAGCAGAAGCCGTGCTGTGCGTGTTATGGAGTGTGCAACAGCTGAATGCAATGTGCAACTTTAATTATTTACATCTTACAAATTGAAAAGCCAGTTTAGGTTTCATAAAAGGTGACACTCCTTCACTGGGCACAGAGGCTTAGGCCTGTGGTGTCCTCTGCACTCTCAGCAGCTGATTTCTGTAGAAATCTCTTGAAGCTCGGGGTCGACGGTGCTCAGAGTCCTCGGTGCAGACCTGCCCCACTGCAGCTTTTCCTTCGGTAACTTTCCCCTCACGTCAAACTCAAGAAGGGGCAGGTTTGCAGTATCAGTCTAGATAATGGCAGATGTGATAAAGGCAGCTGTTCTTGTAACATGGCAACAATAAATGCTTGAGTGAAGTACTCTTAAAAGGTCATGGGTGTTTAAAGGACAAAAAAAAATGGACAGAGACCTTTAAAGTTTCATTTATTGTCCATCAGTGTGGTTTTTTTTTTTTTTTTTTTTTGGGAGTCGCACAAGTGTCTCTAATGAACTACAGGAACGGCAGATTACATTTTTAATTTAGCTTCTAAACAAACTCAATACTTTTTACTGATGTGGGACCTTTAAAGCCACCAGTGAAGTTTCAGGCACTGATATTTGGTGTCACATCCCTCCTGCTTCGCTCATCAGTGACTGTTTGGTTTTCCCTCAGGTATCACTTGGAGTGAGGAAACCTTGATGGAGTACCTGGAGAACCCCAAGAAGTACATTCCTGGAACCAAGATGATCTTTGCTGGCATCAAAAAGAAGGGAGAGCGCCAGGATCTCATTGCATACCTCAAATCAGCAACGTCGTGAAGACCTCACACAGATCTAAATATTTAATGTTATTTTAATGTTTTTTTTTTTTTCTGCCAGTACACATTAAATATGGCTTTATGTTTAGTCATTTGGACGAATGGTTAGCTTATTTTCTCGGGGCGGTGTTTGCTGCAAGTATCACTTCCTTTTTAAGGTCAGACGAGCTCTGGGCAGTTCAAGTGACCAAACATAAAGCCTCAGTCCTGTTTTCATTGAGTCTGTATTAGTGCGAACTAATCACATTTTAAAAAAAAATCACTGGTGATGGTGGGTCATCGCTCATTCTTTTTCATGACATTTGTCTGGTTCTTTCTGCTAGCAGAGCTATCACAGTCAACTTCATTTTTAAAACAATTCATCAGAAATTAATATCAGCTCCATGCAAAGAAGGCTGTGTGGAGTTTTGGTGGTTAAACGTGCTGATTCTGAATAATCTTCCCTCGGCGTTCAGACCACGCGGAGTGTCTGAACTTTGCACAGTGAGATGGAAACTTGTACTTTAAGTTTTTGTTTTGTTTTTAAATACTGAATTTGGCAATTCCACTTTTGTTGACACTCCTGAAGCCCCTCTGAGCTGTCAGACTCCTTACAAGCTTTTAAAACTCTTTTGCTAAAGGCGACGCATTTATCTGCCTCCTTATAGATGAGAATTGTGGGCTTCTATATAAATGCTACATCGATGCCTTGAAAACCACCAACATGCAGAGGTACAGTGTGAAATCAGCCGGTATACAGTCACCATGCCTAATAGTGTGGAGAGAATGTATAAAGTAGGGGAACTATCTGGCATCATCTGGTGGGACGGAAGATGTTATTTACCTGGTTTCACAGGCCGGAAGAGTGTCGGTATAATTTATTTTACTGTAATCAGTGTTTTAATGACAGTTATGTGGTAGCTGTGTTTGGTTATGGACAGGATGGTTAAAGAAAGATCAATTAAAGGAAAACGTCCAGACATCTGAAAATGACTGTTGATTTTATGGTGTTTGTCAGAATCTCTGCGACCGGGTTATATTCTGCTCTATAGATGATTAAATTTCCCCCACAGTGAGGGCGCTAAACATTATTCAGTTTATCTTAGAAAACCATTAATTTCTGTTAAAGATAAGACCAGGCTGATTTTTGCAGTCACCCTGAGTCTAAATGCACAGTTTGGTATTTTTAGCATTCACCTTAAAGTGAGCTATAAGTCAGTTTGAGTGAATCAGTGTAGTGAGGTAAATCTGCTGCTGTGATGACATCATTTGGAGTTTCCTGTTTGAGAAGAACACGCAGCTTAGATGTGAATGTTTCCACTCAAAGCTACATTTTGTGGCAAACTTTCCGCCTCTTTAAAGAAAACTGTTTGAGCTGGACTTGGAGTCACCCTGAGGGTGTCGGTTTACTGCTCGTGAAGTCATTCTAGGAAGAGAGTCACCTGATGGCAGCACAGGCCCTGCTTGCTGTCACGTTTCCCCTCACATTTCTAATCGGGCATGATTGGCTTTGTCTTCAAACAGTGTACCTGTTCGCTGCCTGGAGACTGAAGGCCGAGTAAATTTAATGTTTGAACTGTTAGGCTGTAAACTCCTTCAATTATGTAAGGATCTAGTTTATGGAACGCAGATCGTTACAAGAGTGCTCCACCTCTGTAAACTTCACACTGGTTTTTACACACACTGTGTTGAGAAAAGCTGATCTGGAGACACCTGCTGGCCCGTGAAGATGCTACACCACAAAAAAATTGTGTTGAGCACAATGTTTGGAACTGCAGATGGAAATAGGGCACATAACCAGAGCAGTTAGTTTTACAGACGCCAGCAAATAGGAAGGGGATCAGTGGGTGGTGCCAGGCAGCAAATAGTTATTTAATACAAACAACCTCATAAACAAGTTCAACAAGTAGAAGTCTGAGAGGCTGACAGTTTCAGTTTAATGTCAGGTTAAGCAGCATCAAGTCCTATACATACAAGTGCATTGCTGGCAGCCTGTACAGGTGTAACCTGCCTCTCACCCTATGACAGCTGGGATAGGCTCCCCCCCCCCCCGACCCTGAACAGGATAAGCAGAAGAGAATGGATGGATGGAAGACAACAGTGACAACACTAATTCATCATTAACTGAGGACGTTCATGCTGATAAGTAACGGTGTCATTGTAAGGGAAGAGTAGTGTGAGGGGGCAAGCAGTCAAAGGACACATAGGCACAGGTACACTGTTACAACACTGGGTTATTTTTTTTAATCACAAATTATAACTAAAGGATTTTAAAAAAACAGATCAGTGAAAATAAGTCTTATTACGAAATAAATGGCCTCTAAAGAAAGCCAGCTAAACAAAAAGCCACAAAGTTTGTGGAGCCAACCAAACCAAGTGGGAGAGAACTCAGCCTGTACACTGGTGGAACAAACCATCAAAGATGGGGTAAACAAATGAAAATCAATACAAAGAAACATTTTACTTGATATCTATATTTTAAGGGCATGTAGATAGTATAGTTATAAGAGTATATGATAATACAGCTTTATTTATCCCATATTTGGGCAATGCTTTTGTTACAGCAGTTAAAACTATAGTTAAACATAACAGATTGTAAAAGGAATAGCCTTAATTGGAAGAATAGTATGCAACTCAAGAAAACAAAACACTATATGATCAAACAAAATATTATAATACTAATAATAATTATTATTGAGTCATCTTTTAGGTTATGCATATTGTTCACTGTCCACCAGGGGGTGCTGCAACACCCTTAGTTGAATTCCGTTTAAATAGTGCCAGTTCGCAACAACAGCCACCTCAAGGTGGTTTGCTTTGAAAGGTAAAGACTCTCCAATACTAGGGAGAAATCAGACAGACAATCCTCCACGAGAAGCACTTGGCAATGGTGAGAAGGGGAAAAAAGGCTCCCCTTTTACCAGGAAGAGTCCTCTGGCAGAGCCAGACTCGGGGAGGGGCAGCCATGTGCCGTGAAAAGTTAAGAGGTGAGGGAAAAGGAAATAGGAAAAGGAGCACTCAGGGAGACCAGGACAAAAAGCAAACTTCCCTACATATGGAGTAGAGAAGAAGTCTAATGTAGGAGCCAAAGTGAATGTTTATATGTTATGGTGGCACAGGTGTTCAGATTTCAGGCGATAGCCGAGGGGTGTGGTCTTACATTACTTACCTGATACGGGCGTAGCCGACAGTCAGATGAGTGAGGGGTTTTTTTTATGGCAAACTTTTCTGTTGACCGTCATTTTTGAACGTTATCTCACAACGATATATTTGTTTACGTTTTTAGAATAAATACACTAAACGCTAATGGAACTTGTCGTGGCTTATTGGACACGCGTCACAGTGCAAAATCTACTCAGCCAGCAGCGGCTGTAGTTATGTATCGAAGTCGTATTCGTAAAAAAACTTATTCATATTCTTCAGGATCACAATGTTGCAGATTCACATTCTGTCTTACCTGGAGGCACAATTATAACTCAATCACAGGTTCTTTCTGCTGATTCTTTGAGATACCAGGCAAACACCAGAAATCCACAGGAAAGTAAATATGTGACATCTCCAGTTTCTAGTCATGAAGAACAATGCAACATCTTATCTGTCAGGAGTAAGCAAAATGAGCTCACTGCTTTATTAATCCAACAACAAGGTCTTTCCTCATTACCTAAAAAAAGAGATCCCAGTTTTTGATGGAGATCCACTTCAGTACCAGACTTTAATTAAATCATTTGAACATAAAATTAAAAGCAGAAATAAAAATCCTGGAGATTGTCTTTATTATCTGGAACAACACACAAGAGGACAGCCAAGAGAGCTTGTAAGAAGTTGCCTATATATGCCTTCAGAAAGAGGATTTAGTATGGCATATTTGAACAAAGCTCTTTCTTGGTCTTCAATAAAACCAGAAGACATGAAAGCTCTGCAAGCATACACAATATTTCTCAGGGGTTGTTGTAATGCTATGGAAGATCTGTTATTTAACTGAGCTTCATATGCCTGCAAACATGCTTGCCATAGTTAAGAAGTTGTGTCTTGCCCAGTGTTTGGAGAACTCAAAGATATCTGCACGACAAACAAAGACACAACGAAGCTTAAGTTACAAGTTCAGGCTAGATTTAAAGAAAGTTAATTTGCTGCTTCTGTGACTGAAAAGGGAAAGTTAAGCGTATGGAAAAGGTCACAGAAGTGAAGAACTGCTTGTTCTGCAGAGGTGATCATGTCTTAGAAAAGTGTCAAGAGTTGGAAAAGAAAATGCATAAAGAAAAAAAATCACTTTTCTAAAAGAGAATGGGGTTTGTTTTGGATGTCTTTGCTGCAGAAAGTGCCTCAGCTGCAAGATATGTGGTTTAAAACATCCTCAAATGCTACACATCTATCACAGAAAGGTGAACAAAGAGCAAGAAACAAAGGAACCGGCACAAGACCATGATGCATTTGCTATTCAGACAAGTGCTCTTACTGGGGCCGGTAAAGATGAATTTAAGCTATCAATAGTGCCAGTGAAAGTTAAGGCCAAGAAAGGAAACACAACAGTGTTCACCTATGCATTCCTGGATTCAGGTAGCACTGCATCATTTTGCACAGTGAAGCTGATGAAGCTGAACATTCAAGGAAGGAGATCCAACATTCTGCTGAGAACTCTGGGGCAAAATAAGGTTGTTGGAACTGATATCATTTCAGATTTAGAAGTTGCTGGATGAGACAGTGATGAATTTTGTGATCTTCCCATTCTTTATACTCAGAACACCATGCCTGTGCATCAGGGGAACATTCCACATCAGAACGACATAATTCAGTGGCCATATTTGAAGGCTGTACATTTACCTGAAATTGAGTCCGAGATCGGTTTGCTAATGGGCTCAAATGTGCCAAAGGCTTTGGAACCACTGGACGTCATTGAGCAAACGTATTCCCCTGCTAGGTTTAGCGGTACTTTCACATAAGATGAGTGTACTGTTTTGGTTTGTTTGGTACCTTTTTGGAGGTACATAAATAAATCTTAAAAGTAGAGAGGTCGAGGAGCTGGCTCCAGCTAAAGACTCGGCCTCCCATTCTGAATGCAAAGTGCTTTGTTAGGAGAATATGGTACAGTGACGTATTGAAGATTTCCATGCTTTACAGAGGGATTTAAAACAAAGTAACAAATTATTTTTCCAGGCCAGACAAAAGTCGTCTAAGTTTGTGAAACACAAGTTATCTGCTTTAATGCGTGCATTTGTGAACTGTGAGTCAAACATCACTGATTCTTTTTCAGAGGAGCCACAGTACACAGTGAGGATGTAATGTTGTTAACAAGACAATCGGCCTCTGTGTGAGTAAAGTTTAAGTAGCTGCTCTGCATTGTGTTGGCAGATGCCACTGAAGGACATAAAAGGGGAGGAATCTCTTCTTTAAATTTAGTTACAGCACATTCAGTAAACTGGAACTGGACTGCATTATATTTCAGTATGTTCCTGCTGTAGTTCCTCGTCAGCCTTGTGCATGTCAATCACGGTACCACGCTAGAATTCAGTGAGCTCCCGAGCGCGACCCGTTCTTTCACTAATATTTGCAGAAGCAGTCTGCATGCCTAGGTGCTTGGTTTTAAACACCTGTGGCCGTGGAAGTGACTGGAACACCTGAATTCAGTGATTTGAATGGGTGAGTGGATACTTCTGGCAGTATGTAGCATATATGTGATATGTTTCTAATATGGAATGATTTTTAGTTAGTATCCAAAAACATGAAATCTTGAAAATGGGTGTGAACTCATCTGAGAAGTCTGCATTGCAGCTGGTGTGTTTTCATTGTTAGGTGGTAGTGTGTGGATAAAACCATCCTCTCCAGTAAGCACCTATTTTCCATTCAGCCATCTTCTTCCACTTATCATGTTCAGGGTCGCAGACAGACGGAGACATCCACCTGCACTTACATTCACACCTGTGGGCAATTTAGAAACATCAAGTTACCTAACCCTACAGAGTGATTCTTTGGACTGTGGGAGAAAATACCCCATGCAGACACAGGGAGAACATGTGTTGGGGTTTTATTTTTTTTACCCAAAGACTAAAATGACAAATGTTTAAAAGTAAACTCCAAGAAATTAATTAATAAACAGTGGCTGAAGCAAACAACAGACAATTTAATGAATAAATAGATACATTAAACATTAGAAAGTGCCAGACTAACTTCTCAGTCTCACTGTATCTTATCTTGAAAGTTCGGCCACAGTACATACAATTAAAACATCACTATGTTCTGTTATTAATCTGGATAAGATTGCTCTGTATTGATTAATGTGAAACATCAGGGGAGAAGATGTGCTTTATGGCTTTACTGCTGATGGAACGAATCTGAGTCATGAAAAACCAGCACTGGACAAATGACAAACCCAACCCGCAGCACCCAGACTTTGTTTAGGTGTCGATAGTGACCGCATAAGTATGTTATGGTTAGTGAGGAACATGGGCTCAGAGGGGAGGGAGATGGAGCACACACAGGCCTGGAGCCTAGAGTTGTTGTTCAGTTCATACAGGAACTTTAACAGTCTGATTGAATATGTTGCTGTTTTTCAACACAACGCTAACACGCAGAGAGACAAACACTCAGACCTACATTCACACCAATGGACAATTTGGAAACACCAGTTAACCTAACCCCACTAACTGCATGTCTTCAGACTATGGGGGGAAGCTGGAGCACCAGGAAAGAACCCTCACAGCCATGGAAAGAACATGCAAACTCCACACAGAAAGGTCTCAGTCAGATGTTGGATTCAAACCCACAACCTTCTTGCTGTAAGGCAACAGTGCTAACCACTATGCCACTGTGTGGCCCACACACAGACTAAATCACAGTTTTGTGTTCTGTTAATTTTTTTTGAATCAATATTGTTAATTATAGATGGAATTTATGAGGGTTTACACTAATTTACATATTGGTTTGTTTTAAAATGTCTTACTGGTTATGCACAGCCTCCACCCTCCACCCTCCACCAGGTGTTGCTGTAGCCCATCATCTTGCTACAGTATGCTCAAGCCCGAGATTGTTTCTCACTAATATTGTAACATAATTTAAAATAAAATTAATTTTTATAAACTTGTGCAAAATTGCTCAGTTCTTTTGTGCTTCATTTATCGGATGTGATTTTAGACATTCTTAGTTTTTGGTTGCATGGCTCACATAACGACAGTGGCCTCTGCCCCTAAAGCCAGTACCCAAGCCAGTATTTTCTGTGGACAACATTTTACAATTTTATTTTAAAAAAAGAGTATCAACGTAGCCTGTTTTTCCATGCAAATGTCACAAATCCCACATTAACCAATGAAAACGCACTTCCACGAATTCTACTTTTCTGTAGTTTCTACATTTTTAGTATAACTGCTTCCAAAGGTTTTCATTTGCACAGATTAAAGCCGTGCTGCAACTGATGTTAACCAGCTTTTATTCTCTTCTTTGCCAGCAAACAAGTGAAAAACTATATTGAATACACAATATAAACACGTGTTAGTTAATTAACATTTACAACCAAAATAAAGCTTACATCCAAAGTAATTACATAAACATACTGTGTGCGCCTTCTGCCCAAACATTTAGGAGATGTTATTGTCCGTTTCATCCGTTTTTTCCTTTCAAACTTAAATCCAAACTAATCTTCTGGGTGTTGACGTGCATCTCTCAATTCTCACGTCTTATTGCAATACACAATTCCACCAACAGATGTCAGTAATACAACACAAGGTAAACTATATTCTCAGTATTTAAAAAGAAAATGACGTTAAATATGTACAAATAAACACATTCTCTCTGCAACAGCTACATTTAGATTTTGTTGAACTAGTTTGCAGAACGAGAATCTCATTGCAAGGTCATCTGTAATTTGTAAATAAATCCATCCCGACTGTAAGAACCTACCTTAGAGGCTTAGAATATAAATTTCAGAAGAGAGACAGTCACAAGACACTGTTTGCAATTATCACATCATCTGCACACACAACGCGTGAAACAATCAATGATTTCTTACATTTTTATTTAGTGAATATACATTCAGAATAAAACCAACCGCGGTCAGACAGTTATACAGCAACCTGAGTTCATTCTAGATCTATGCAATCAATATAACGTTTTGATAATTATAATCAGTTGTTGTCTTAAAACCTACTTAAGATAGGCTACAGAGATTAAAAGACATATGAATGAAGGATTAAGGAAATAGTAATTTTGTGACATGAAATAACTGGCATTCATGTAAAGATAAGCTTCATAGTTAATATTTTTTGCTGCCACACGAGTCAGTGGTGGAAGATTGGTTTTCTGAGCTATTTACAAGGGGTCACTTTTAGAGACATTTTCCCAGAATCTTTGGGTGCAGATTGCATCTGAATCCTATTTCCACCAGAAGTGAATGAACTAGTCGAGGGGAGGTCTGAGTGTATGTACTCAACTGCAAGACACAAAGACAGGGAGACAGGTGAATAAAAGGTGAGCTGTTCATTAACTGTCAAAATCCACAAGGAAGAAAGTCCAAAAACAAACAGAAAACAGTAGCTGCTGGAACATGAGGCACACTGGGCCTAGGAAACACTGGGGGAAAGCAAAACAGTCACAGGAAGTCAAGCAGACACTCTAGGAGACAAAGGGAGACAGAAACTATATATGACGCAATCTGGCAAAATGATGACATCATGAGTAACCAATAATAGCGCTGAAAATATGAAAGGAAAAATCTCTCCTTTGTTATAAAAACATTTGTGAAATCAAAAATGGCCCACAATACAACACTGATTCATATGCCATTGGCCTAAGAATTAGTCCGTCCAACTTCCAACTCATTTTTGCCAGATCCAGTCACATATATACCCACAGGAGGGAAGTGGAAACAGCTGGGGAGAATGAGACACAGGTGAACTGAATCACAACACATGAGACACAGGAAGCAAAACCAAAGACAAAGCACCAGGAATAACCAGTTAAAGAAAAACAGGAAATGATATAACTAAACAGGGAAGACACAGACACATGAAAAACTAAACACAGGAGACTTGACACAGGATGATGGAACAGTGATGGAGGAGCTAACTTAAGTAGCTGAGAACAAGATTAAATATGCTTATTAGGAAAATTATACAAGAAATTATATAAACACTGAGCAAACCAAGATTCAATTGAACATTTACAAAAACAAAGCTCGAAAGTCCAAAAAAACTCAAAGTGCTGAGCAAACTGACCGTCAAACATTTCAGAACGATTGCCATTTTCTCCAGATTTACAGGCTTTACATAGAATTGCAGGAAGTAACACAATGGACAATAAAAGAGTCAAACCAAGTCCAGCACACTAAATCACAGAACAGAGAGAAAGAAAAGACAAACACAAAGTCGTTAGAATGAAGTTGGACATTAACATTGGTGTATAATAAAAACATTCTACAGAGGTTAATGATCGTATTTCACATAATTCATGTTTTAAAATAACAAAAAAAAGGGGGGGGGTCCTTACCTGAGAATGATAGTACCAGTCCTTAGACTTCAGTTGCTTCTCATATGAGGTACTTTCATTTGATTGGCACCATTTCATTGACCAAGCTTCATCAGCACTTACATAATTGCCAGACCAATTAGTATTTCCACAAGCAACATAGCGGCCATCAAGGAGCAACAGGGTCACCCACACATATAATGGCATACAGCTCTTGCATATGCTTAGAAAATATATTTCACATTTAGAGGCATTGCCATGATCTTTTTTGTCAGACAGCTCGAGACCCATCATCAGCACAAAGGCCAAAAATCCAGGAATGAGGAAATATGCAGTGACAAACAGAGCATTCTCACATCGTTTCTCTTTACAGGGACATGTAAACTCCATGTCCACTAACTTTTCTAAGACAACAAGAAGCAAGGAAAACACAAGATTTGATGCAAGTGGGTGACCTTTAAATGCATCCCTCAAGGTGGAAATGAAGCGTTGTGTCATTTCTTTACTTATATCTGCATAAGAAAACAAAAAAATAAAATAACTAATTTTTAATAAAATATAAAATGTCAGAGAGAAGAACATTTATAATGACACAATCTTCCGTGATAAATTAAATAATAATGCCTTTTGCTGTGACTGTACTGCTCTTTAGATGCAATTCACTAAGTAAATTCAACCCCAGCATGATGTGTACCAGCCTGATTATCTACAACTACCAAAGGAACTGCTGCAAACACATTCATTTAAAAAAGTTAAATGACTTTTACTATATGTGTTCTTGTGCTGTTCTAACTCCTGATGTACAAAACCACAACAGTGTGTATAAAGATGAAAATATAATCACACCAACCCGACAGTGCTTCTATCCAAGGCTTTTAGATGCTCAGCCCTCTGTGCTCACACACAACTGACTGTTTCAGTTTCAGTTTGATTTTCTCTTCAAAACCAAAATTAGATCCCTCCTCTCTTCTTTATTCCTCCTCTTGTTGTTTCATTTAAAAATCAGTCTAGTTTTGCCCTTTTAGGAGAGAAGGGCTTCTAAAACATTTTCATGCAACCTTCAGAGTAATGAAGATGATTTATAATTACATAATTAACAATTGTGATCATCGTTAGAACTACAGTACTGTGCAAAAGTCTCGATCCATCGGCCAATTCTTAATATTTTGCAATCATCTATATAGAAATTACTTATCTATGCTATAGATCTTTATCTATTACTGATAAGATCTTGACATGCATTTGACAGAAGGTGGTACCCAGAGCTCTCTCACCGGTAGATAGAATCGATTTCTCATTGACTGAACCTTGCACCGGCATTCTCACCCGGCAAAGTACATATCTCTCTTTGCTAGTTGCTCTCCGTATGACCGATAATTTGCAGCTGGGGTCTGACTGATGATGGACAGTTTATGAATTCCTGGTGCCATGGCTACAGATGATGTCGTTTAGAGTGGCTGTTTGGAGCAGCTTAGTGTTTTCAGATTTTCAATGCAAAAAAACCCAACTTCTAACTTATACTTGTTTCAACTTGCATAAGACAAGCCCCTTAGGGTGGTCGCAAAAAGGTGGGTAGGATGCTTATCTCACAAGCCAGATGTGTCAGTGACTGTTACTAAATCTCATAAACACAGAGGGGTGGGGGACATAGGTGGGATCCAGAGGCCTCCGGGCTAAGTTATTTTTTTCTTTGTATACTTTAATACACTATTAATACACTTTAATACACAGAGGGGAGGGGTCCTAAAAAGGCCCAACATAGGGGAGGGTCCATAGAGACCCAGAGCTTCATCAAGTATATCAGACTTTAAACTTGAGGTTGCTAACAGACAGATCACTGCTCGTTATGCACGACAATGAGAAGAGACTTTTATTTACTTTTTTATTTACTGTTTTAATTATTATTTACTTTAATTTTACTTTTTATTATTTATTTTACTTAATTCTCTCTTTTTTTAAAAAAAAGTATTTATTCTTTTAGTTTTATTTGCTTTTAATTTGTTTTTCATTTTTGCTTTAATTTTTTTTTTTTAAGTTTTATTTACATTTAATTTTTAAATGATGTTTAATTTATTTAATTGCTTTTAATTTTTACATTTTTAAAATAACTTTCATTTTTATTTACTTTTTATTTACTTTTATTTTTTACTTTTACAGAGGAACTAGCCTGTCATGTCTGGCAGTTTTTGCAATCAGAATGATGATCCAAATGTGCTGATGTACCAAACCTATTTGCTTTTACAAAAACAGCTCTATAAGTTTCCTATAGGCTATTCTTGATAATGTTTGTATTTATTTATTTATATGTAGTTATTTATGCCAGAGCTGACAGGCAATAAGGAAGGGGATAGGAAAGAATGGGGAAAAAAAAAACAGGGGGAGGAGAGAAGCAAAGGCGAGAGAAAGGGGGGGGGAAAATCAAAAAAAGTAGATATACATATATACACACACATATTCACATATTTATATACACACATTACTGCAAACAGCACGATTGTGCGTGTGTGTGTATATAAATATTCACATATTTATATACACACACACGCACAATCGTGCTGTTTGCAGTAATGTGTGTGTATGCATCTCTCTGATGGAATGCACTCAATAATAAGGATAAGAAACTGCAGCCATGCCCGATCCAGAGGCGAGTAGGAGAGGACCCAGGGGACCTGGGCCATCCACAGCCCACTAGGAGCTCAGAAGATCCGAGGCCGCACATCCTGATGGCAACCGCGCGTCACCCCAGAGGAGGAAGCGGGGGGGGGGCCCAGACAGAGCACCCACGGCCAAAGGCCAAGAGTCCAGAGAGCCATAGGCAATGAGCAGCCCACCCCCCGCAGGTCGGCACCCCCAGCAGGAGCCAGCGTGCAGCCAGAATTCATCACAGTACAGAAACAGCATTAGTGAAGGTTACAAATGATCTTCTTACAGCCTCTGACAGTGGACTCGTCTCTGTGCTTGTCCTGTTGGACCTTAGTGCAGCTTTTGATACTGTTGACCATAACATTTTATTACAGAGATTAGAGCATGCCATAGGTATTAAAGGTGCTGCACTTCAGTGGTTTGAATTATATTTATCTAATAGACTCCAATTTGTTCATGTAAATGGGCAGTCTTCTTTACACACTAAGGTTAATTATGGAGTTCCACAGGGTTCTGTGCTAGCACCAATTTTATTTACATTGTACATGCTTCCCTTAGGCAGTATTATTAGAAAGCATTGCATCAATTTTCACTGTTATGCAGATGATACTCAGCTTTATCTATCCATGAAGCCAGATGATATACATCAATTAGTTAAACTGCAGGAATGTCTTAAAGACATAAAGGCCTGGATGACCTCTAATTTCCTGCTTCTAAATTCAGATAAAACTGAAGTTCTTGTACTCGGCCCCACAAATCTTAGAAGCACAGTGTCAAACCAGATACCTACTCTGGATGGCATTACTTTGGCCTCCAGTAACACTGTGAGAAATCTTGGAGTCATTTTTGACCAGGATATGTCCTGGACTGCTTTTTTACATTTGCGCAATATTTATAAAATTAGAAACATCCTTTCTCAGACTGATGCTGAAAAACTAATCCATGCATTTAACACTTCTAAGCTGGACTACTGTAATTCATTATTATCAGGCTGTCCTAAAAGCTCCCTGAAAAGCCTTCAGCTGATCCAAAATGCTGCAGCTAGAGTACTTACAGGGACTAGAAAGAGAGAGCATATTTCTCCCATATTGGCTTCTCTTCATTGGCTCCCTGTTAAATCTAGAGTAGAATTTAAAATCCTTCTCCTAACATACAAGGTCTTGAATAATCAGGCCCCATCTTATCTCAAAGACCTTATAGTTCCATATCATCCCAATAGAGCACTTTGTTCTCAGACTGCTGCTTACTTGTGGTTCCTAGGATACTTAAAAGTAGAATGGGAGGCACACAAATAACAACATTTGACTTTAGAGTGGGTGCAGTGTAACCAGAAGACAACTGGTTGGGATTCAGGTTTCATGGGTTAAGACTTTATGTAAATTAGGAGGGGTCAAAGGCAAGTGGGCAGTTACCATCTTTAGGATATAAACAGCAGCCCGCTCTTTGTCTGGGCTCTCTTCTTACTTCTCACTTCTAGCCTTTCTCTTTCCTGTCCTCTTTTTCTTCCAGTTTCTGCATCTTTCTCTGTCTCTGTGTTTCCCTCGTCTCTTCTTCTCTCTCTTCTTCTCTTCTCTGTGTTTGTGTATCTCAGTCTTAATATGTCTAATAAACAGTCTCTACTAGAACCTGCTCGTCCCAGTGAGTTTTTGGAAACTTTGGATTTAATTGGGTTTGAATCTTCGGCCTAAAGGAACATGGAGACCCTAAGAAAATGTCACCGACATGTCCTCTGGACTAAAGAGGAACAATAAGGACAATCAGTGCACATTTCAAAGGCCTTCTTACCTGATGGTATGGGGTTGCATTAGTGCAGATGGAATTTGTAGCAGTGGGACTACATTTCCCATAATGCTTGTCGATACTGAATGTTTTGGTGGACTGTACCGGGGGTGGAGTAAAGGCTTTGTTCTGAACTGCAGCTAATGGCAATCCAGTGTCCTCATTATACAGAATTTAGAGCAGTATATGCTCCCATCCAGATGATGCCTTTTTCAGGGAAGGCTTTGCATATTTGAGTAAGACAATGTTAAACTGCATTCTGCACCTATTACAGCAGCATTGCTTCATGGTAGAAGTGTTCGGTTGCTGAGCTGACCCACCTGCAGTCCAGATCTTTCACAAACTGAAAACATTTGGAGCATGAAACAAAACCTATGACAAAGAAGAATTATGACTGTTGAGCAGCTAGAATCCTCATCCAGACAAGAATTGGATAACTCTTCTCTTCCAAAAGTCCAGCAGCTGCTCTCTACAGTTTGTGGTGTCTGCACTGCTATGTTAAATAGCATCTTTGTATTCAGAGAGCCATAGTCAAACAGTTTTCAGCACCAGTGGAGCTATGAAAGACCTTCAACACGGTGGCTGATATTCGAATGCAGGGAATGCTTTTAGCAGCGGATCGATTAAACATCTGGATTATGTTTTTTGTGTATGCTTTTTACATGGTTTCTGAAAACCCATTAGTGGAAGGAAACGACACTCTGGGACACATTAAATGCATGACATAAGTGTAACTTTTCTGGATTATATGCAAAAATTATCACACTATCAATCTAATAAGGCCTGATTTAGAGTTCTGCAGTGGCCCTCCATACATAACTGACATGCACCTTGAGAAATGTAACTACACGTCCACAAAGACTGTGATTACTGCCCAGATTTCATAGGTGCATTTGAGTTACATACGTAGGCCCCATTACTCAATTAACAAGCAGGAGAAGCATTTAGTAGTTAGCATTAGCTTGCTAAATAGCATTGGGAGGGGGCTGAAAGAAATTTCTGGCTAGAACCCCGTATCCAATTGAAGTGCATTTTATTTTTGTTAGTTCGATTTTTGTTGTAGTTCTAAATTGGAACATTATTGTGATCTTGAAATATTAAAATAAAATTATTTTATTATTATATTTTTAATTTTTCATCTCAATATATGCATCACTCACAGAAGCTGGTAGCGGCTACCAGCTTCCGGTAGTATTTGCTCTCAGTGTTTTCTTTTCCGTGGAAACCAGGTCGAAATGGCTCTTTGAATGTTAAAGGTTGCCAACTCCTGCTTTAGAAGGAGAATAAAGCACAACACTCAGTCATCTTGTCTAAAATTGGTTTCCACTAGCTTAAAAAACACCAATATGGCCATGACCATAAAACAAAAATGTAGGCCTCAAAGTGGTCTCTGTGTCCATCTTTTATATACAGTCTGTGGTGTATTGTAGTAACAGTTCTGATGGTGCATTCTGCTCCATAATTACTGCCAATGGGAAATTTTGTGCGGACTTTGGATGAATTTGAGTGATGTCATTATAGTGGGGTGAATAGTTTTTTGCGTCAGCAGGTTTGCATCTCTTTTGGTGTTGGCAATTTAGTATTTACTGATTGGCAGAGTGATTAATAAATAATTGGTTTAAGATTGAAAAAAATTATTTAAAAATTACTGCTAATGATTAACAAATAAATAGATAAATAAAATTGTTTGATTACAATAAAATTGTTTGATTACAATAAAATTGATTAATTTAAAATAAAACAAGTTCATTGAAAATTAATTAATTAATTGAAAAAAAAGGGGGAAATGTGAGAATTCATTAACATGTCTGACAATGATACTAAAGTTTTGAAATCAATTACCCCAGTAGAGGTAGTTCAACGGAGTAATCCAGTAATTAAATTATTCATTGCAGAGACATCAGAAAAGTGGCATAAACGATGGCCACATATTGATCAACCCTGGCCTAAAGATGGAACTTTAAATCCAGATGTAATTCAAACTATACGGGTGCTTGTTTCAACATACAAAGTGGAACAAAAGAAAGGGAAGAAAGGAGAACAATGAAAAGACAAAAGGCAAATAGAACTTGATGTCCTTCAGCTTTTTTAAAAAGATGGACAGAAATTGATGCAAGCAATTAAGGACAAGAGGAATAAAAGCCTGGAAGATATTGAGAAGAATACAAAATCAACGCAGAAACTGATGACTGAAATTAATGTACCGTTCTCACATGTCAATTCAACGAAGAACCCCCCATCTTACGAAAAGGAGCTCAAGTCTGAAAAAGTATACCCTCAGCTTCCAGTGGTTAACCAGGATGGCAACTACCACATTAAGGATGACAATGACAGAATAATTGGGAAAAGTGGGACAAGCGGAGACAATTATACAATTGACTACTCCTTCTAAAAGCAAGAAGAAAATTAAAGGTGAAAGAAGGAACAGAAGGTTGGAAGAAGAAGAGGATGAAGACGAAAGTGACTTGGAAAAAGTTGTTGGAGGATATGATCCCCAAATTAGAAGGATGTTATGGAAAGCAGAGAAGAAAGGAACAAAGCTCAAGAAAGATGGAGATTCAAGAGATGACAGTTTGGATGAGAGTGAAAGTGGAGACAGCAGTGAAGAACTGGAAAATAGAAGTTCTTTTTCAAGAAGGTTCCTCCCAACTGTATCAGTACTAAAATACAGGAGGACAGTCAAAGAACTCTAAGAGAGACTGAAAGCAGTATAGATGAATGTTTGTCAGATCTAGACAAGGCGACTACCGCAGTAAGTCAACTTGCATTGGAGAACCAACTAAAAGAACTGAGGACATAGAAAAAGAGCTCCAGAAGGAAGAACTGCAGAGATCAGCTATGCCATCATTATGTCTAAGGAAGAGGAAAATGCCTGAGAAGAGTGTCCAGTAATTACAGTATAAGGGGACAGACAATGGAGTATAAGCCCTGGCAGAATACGGACATGTCAGATATACTTGAGAAGCTCCATACCCTTCAAGATGGTGCTCATCCATGGATTTCAAAGCTCGAAGAAATAATGGTGGGAACACAACCAGCAGTGGGTGATGTTAAGAGACTGTTAGCAAGTCTTCTTGGAATTTCTGCTATGGAGGAACTTTTGCAGAAAGCAGGACTTAATAGATATATGGGGACAGCTGTGAATGATCCAGAACTTTTTGCTGCAAGCAGAGGACGAATGTGGCAAGCATTGAGGGATACATTCCCAACTAACGTGCATCCTGACAATTTTCTTATTGAGCCATTGAGACAGGAAGAAAACCCGAGAGCATATGTGTCTAGAGCACTTCAGACCTGGAGAAATACAGAAGGGATTATCTTTGCCAGGAATAAGCAGATTGGCAGAGGTAGTTGGCCTTGGAAGCATGGAAAAGGGTGTGTATACAGACCATCACTTGGAGCTGTACCAGAAAAAGGAACGTGACCAGAAAGAACAGGACCAGGAGACTCTCAGAAAACTTAATCAAATGCAACTGGGAGACAGTAAGAAAAAGAAAAGAAGCAAGCTGTGGTCATGCAGAGCAAGCCTCCGTCAGATCAACCAGAATAACAACTACAGCCAAAACAGGTTAAGATTATGCCAGTTTAACAGGACCTTTGAGAGCCATGATTAAAGACACAGGAAATGCTCAACTTCATTGTAATGTTTCTTGGATGCAAGATGGCATTTTGGCCTTTGAAACAATTAAACAGAGGCTGCAAGAAGCCCCAGCATTGGTACTTCCAGACTATTCTAAGAACTTCTTGTTGTATCTGTCTACCTCTACTGGTGGTAAGTATGCATATGGAGTTCTTTGTCAGCAAACTGGAACAGGAACAAATCCCCAACCTACAGTGGTGTGAAAAAGTGTTTGCCCCCTTCCTCATTTCCTGTTTTTTTGCATGTTTGTCACACTTAAGTGTTTCGGAACATCAAACCAATTTAAACAATAGTCAAGGACAACACAAGTAAACACAAAATGCAATTTGTAAATGAAGGCGTTTATTATTAAAGGTGAAAAAAAATCCAAACCATCATGGCCCTGTGTGAAAAAGTGATTGCCCCCTAAACCTAATAACTGGTTGGGCCACCCTTAGCAGCAACAACTGCAACCAAGCGTTTGCGATAACTTGCAATGAGGCTTTTACAGCGTTCTGGAGGAATTTTGGCCCACTCATCTTTGCAGAATTGTCCTAATTCAGTTACATTAGAGGGTTTTCGAGCATGAACGGCCTTTTTAAGGTCATACCACAACATCTCAATAGGATTCAGGTCAGGACTTTGGCTAGGCCACTCCAAAGTCTTCATTTTGTTTTTCTTCAGCCATTCAGTGGTGGACTTGCTGGTGTGTTTAGGATCATTGTCCTGCTGCAGAACCCAAGTTCGTTTCAGCTCGAGTACACGAACAGATGGTCGGACATTCTCCTTCAGGATCTCTTGGTAGACAGCAGAATTCATAGTTCCGTTTATCACAGCAAGTCTTCCAGGTCCTGACGCAGCAAAACAGCCCCAGACCATCACACTACCACCACCATATTTTACTGTTGGTATAATGTTCTTTTTCTGAAATGCAGTGTTCCTTTTATGCCAGATGTAATGGGACACACACCTTCCAAAGAGTTCCACTTTTGTCTCATCGGTCCACAGAATGTTTTCCCAAAAGTCTTGGGGATCATCAAGATGTGTTTTGGAAAAACTGAGACGAGCTTTAATGTTCTTTTTGCTCAGCAGTGGTTTTCTCCTTGGAACTCTGCCATGCAGGCCATTTTTGCCCAGTCTTTTTCTGATGGTGGAGGCATGAACGCTGACCTTAACTGAGGCAAGTGAGGCCTGCAGCTCTTTGGACGTTGTTGTGGGGTCTTTTGTGACCTCTTGGATGAGTCGTCGTTGCGCTCTTGGGGTAATTTTGGGCGGCCGGCCACTCCTGGGAAGGTTCGCCACTGTTCCATGTCTTCGCCATTTGTGGATAATGGCTCTCACTGTGATTCGCTGGATTCCCAAAGCTTTGGAAATGGCTTTATAACCCTTTCCAGACTGATATAACTTGGCATGATGTGTAGCTTTTAAGGATCTTCTGGTGGACCTTACTGTGTCAGGCAGCTCCTATTTAAGTGATGTCTTGATTGAGAACAGGTGTGGCAATAATCAGGCCTGGGTGTGGCTAGAGAAATTGAACTCAGGTGTGAAAAACCACAGTTATAGTATGTTTTAACAAGGGGGGCAATCACTTTTTCACACAGGGCCATGATGGTTTGGATTTTTTTTCACCTTTAATAATAAACACCTTCATTTACAAATTGCATTTTGTGTTTACTTGTGTTGTCCTTGACTATTGTTTAAATTGGTTTGATGTTCCGAAACACTTAAGTGTGACAAACATGCAAAAAAACAGGAAATGAGGAAGGGGGCAAACACTTTTTCACACCACTGTATTTCTTACTATTCTACTGCTTATTCAGAAGTGGAAATGGGACTACTACTATGCTAGAGAGCCCAAGTGGGGGTTTCATTGATGTATGGCAAAGTGTCATCAGTCATGATGGAGTGTCCAGTGGCAATTCTTACCCATCATAGTCTCAGAAACTTGCTGAACTATGGTAAATACACATTGACTACATATGTCCAGACTTAAAGACTATCATAGGCTCTTGGAGCAAGAAGATGTCACCTTAGTGAGGTGCGTCAAGGCTAATCCAGCTGAAAACCTGCCAATACCAGAAGATGGTGAACCACATGACTGTGTGCAAGAGGCTGAGCGATACTCCAGACTCAGGTCATATCTCCAAGCCCCGACATTGCGTGAGCCAGATCTGGAGTTTTGGACCGATGGGTCCTGTTTTCGTGTGAATGACAAATGGAGGGCTGTGTATGCAGTAGTAAAAGCACAAGGACCAGATTTTTTGTGGAAAAGGCTGAAATTGTTCCTCAGCCACCATCTGTACAACTCGCTGAGCTTGTAGCATTAACAGAAGCACGTTTGCTCGCAGAAGGCAAACGGGTAACAATTTATATTGAGTGTGTGACAGTGTGGAAAAATCTGGGATTTAAGAAAACAGATGGCTCTTCAATACAGCATTATGCACATATAATGAAATTGTTGCAGGCTATGATGAAGCCTAAAGAAATATCAATAGCTAAGTGTGCAGACATGTCAAGGGTCACGCAAGGTAATAAAGCAGCTGATGAGGCTGCAAAAGCAGTGACCGGAGCAAGTAAACTGCGTAAAGTTTTTCTAATCGCTCATGAAGTGGATTTAGAAGACAAAATCACACTTAGAGATGAGATTTCAATGCAGCAAGCTGTTCCTGACCTGGATAAACAGCTATGGCTCGACCGAGGTGCCACCCAAGACTCTACAGGGCTTATAGTAGCTCCCCCGGACCTTTTAGGTCTGATGATTCAGGAAGCACATGGGTTAGTTCATGTGGCGAGAGGAGAAGTCAAGAGAAAGATTACCAAAGAGTATGGTTTTTAGGCACCTGTCATGGTCCGGGGTCCATTGGACCCTGTGTGCTTTTGGTTTGGTTTTTATTTGTCTGTTCTGGGGTTTTTCTTTTGTTGTGAGGTTTGATTGTTTGATTTTTCTAGTTCCTTGTTTCCTGGTGTTCAGTATAAGTTCTGCATCTCGGTTTCTTTGTTCAACTTCCTGTTTTATTTTGATAGTGTTCTAGTCTCTGTGTTTTCTGTTGTCTTGCCTTCCCCTGCTCATTAGTGTTCCTTTTCCTTCATTTTCCCCTAAGGTATTTAAGGTCTCAGTGTTGTTTGGTTCATGGTTGCGGCGTCATCTTTGTTGCCATCAGTATTTCCCTTAGCTGTGTGTTTTCTATTTTGGATAGTTTTTCTACTTTCTCCCAGGCTTCTTGTTTATTCCTGCTCTGGTGGAGATTTCGGGTTTTTGTGTTATTTAGGTCTCTTGCGAACAAAGCAGTTTTTAGTTTATTCTGTCTCCGGCGTCCTGCGTTTGGGTCCAACCCTTCCTCCACACAGCCCCTGACCGTGACAGCACCATAATTGCTTGAACAGACTGACTATGTTTTTCTGTCTGAAAAACAATGTTCGGAAATGAGTGACATTCCAACTCTGAGGGGTCCCATGCGTGAACTGGTTGTGGATTTTGTTGACATGACAAAACTGGTTGATGGAAAAAGATACATGCTTGTAGTGGCTGACAGATTTGCAAGGTGGCCTGAGGCTTGTCCAACAAAACGAAAAGACATGCAATGTTGCAAAATTTTTGTGCAGTGAAGTGATAAGCAGATGGGGATTTCCAGATCGGATATCCTCAGACAATGGAAAAGAGTTTGTGGATAAGACTGTGAGATTGATCTTGAAAAAACTGGGAATTAAGTAGCACCTTGGTACGGTTTATCATCCGCAGAGCCAAGGAATGTGTGAAGAAATGAATAGGGTATTTTAAAATTGTGCTGTTAAGACTTGTCAGCAAACAGGCAACTGACTTGGATATTGATAATGATGTGATGATGGAAGGCGTGGTGGAGCAATACCCATTTTGACGTGTAATCTTATTAGACTTTCTATATTTATATGTAAATATGGTGTGTTTTCTTTTTCATATAAAATATTCAGAAATATGACTGAAATTTGTCCTTGGCTGTTAGCTGTAGTTAAGCAGACATCAGTGAGTGCCAAGTTTCTCAGCTCGTCTCTCCTTGTCAACAGGAAACTGCTTCTGTCAGTTCCACATCCTGTCTCTGAAAAACAACAGGTGACCACAGATGCAGTCTCACATGAACATAGCCTGTGGGTGAAGGTGACACTCTCCACTGCAGCACATCAGCTACCCATGCGTACCTCGGGTACTCTCCGAGCAGACAGTATACTAGGATGACTCCTCTGTGGTGTTGCAACTGTGTGCATCTGAAAAGATTAACACATTATGAACCTGTGGTGCCTGTCTGTAATGCCAGTCTGATGTTTGTGACCAAGCTCAGGCCAGTGTGATACTGAGCATATAATGTAGGACAAATTATTTTTAAAGCCTTTTCTTTAATCATTTGATCATTTTAGTTATTATTTTTTAATATAATTGCCTTTGTCTAACCTCTCCTTGGTAAAAAAAAATAAATAAATAAAAATGTACAGATTAATTTTCATGCTGATGAAAACTGTCCCCAGTCTGATGGCAAAAAATGAATTGCAGATGAATGTTGACATTTCTAAGCAGGAACAATGTCAACATCATCTATTCAGACCATGTCTTACAAAATGAGAACTATTATTCAGATTGTTGCGACGGTGGAATTAAATGCATGTTACTTTGCTCTTTTCAAACAATGGATGAGAATTTCAGGAGTTTCCTGACTCGGACGAGAACTGGACTGCAGAGAGGACGGGGCCAAACCTTCTGTGGATAATAATTCGGCTGGAACAATTCTGCTAAGTATTCTCCCTGCCTGGCAGTTGGATTTTCTATCTTTTAGACTTTGTACTGAGTTGAAGTGGATTTCTGAATCGCAGTGTGAGGATTATAAAGAGGACAGTTGACAGAAGGTCAAAAACATCTTCCTTTTGGACTTCTCCTTTTCCCACCACTGCACGGAGGCAGTTTCAGCGGACTGGAGTTGGGTGTGGTCGCTTTGGCCAAGCAACTCACTCGAAGCCTTTCCTGCCTAAAAAGGATTATTGGACAAAATTGGATAATTTTAAAACCCCCATTCATCAACCCAGCTCATAAGTAATCCATCTTGATTAAGATTAATTCTCTGATTTCACTGAATTGATTCTGAGTATTTGAATTTTGATTAAAGTTGATCTGATCTATTGCAACTTGCTTAAGCTGAACCTGCAAAATAAAATTTGACCCTAAAAAGTCAGAAGGTCTCTTTTGACAATTATTTCTTCCAGTTTTTGGTACAGTTATTCTCTTGATAGTAAAATAATAGGCGAGATAAGTTATAACACCTATTGAGTCCACTTAAAACTAATTTATGTCCCTAGGGCTTTCTGCCTAGCCTTTAACTTTAACCTGGCATGTAACAAGTGCACTGATCCATTAAGGGTAAGCCACCACAATTGATGGGATTGCACTTCGGGCCTAGCTGCAGGAAGCCTCCCTGACTGGTAGTACCGGAAGGCAAACGAAGCGGGGCAGTATGAGAAGCCAGGTGAGTTACTCTGCCACAGCTTGAGTAGTGTTACTTTGAATCCAGTTGGGGTAATACTCCACTGATGTGTAGCCAGGACCCTGATTAAACGGAGAAGCTGTCACAACTGTAAAATTGTGGGGATCTAACACGTGGTGCCAAACGTGGGGCACGAGTGGAATAATAGGATTTCATCGCGCTCAAAAGTAGAAGAACCCAGGTTTCTTTTTTATTGATTCTCTTAGTTATTTTTTTTTATCTATTCTGCCTTTTGTTCAACACTTTGGTCAGTGTGAGTGGTTTTTAAATGTGGTTTATAAAAAAAAGTTGAGTTTGAGTTTGTTTGGTTACTCCATGGCTGTGAACAGATGGCCTTCTTCTCCATGTAAACAGACTAGTACTGAGAGAGTCGATATGTTCTGTTGTGAATAAAACATAAGTTTGTCATTTTCAGATCATTGTATTCTGTTTGTATTTACATTTTACACAGTGTCTAACATTTAAAAAATGTTCTCTTCTGTTGCCTGATAAACAAAACATGTCACACTGCATGAAGCATCATCTTTCTGCCCCCTGCTGTCAGCATCATGAGCCCTTGACTCAGTCAGTTGACTTTTAAGTCAGTTTTTTAGGATAAGATATGGGCTGCAAAGCAGGAGGTCATGAATTCATTGGGGTCAATCATTAGGGTATTCTTTCTCAATTCAAACAGGTGAGTTTATTTTTTTTCATCAATCATCAATTTAAGTAGCAATAATAGCAATCTTTGAGAGACAATTTTCAGCTGCTTCACTCTGAGATCTTCCAGAAGGCCACACTCAGTGTCCTTCTTTCTCGGTCCTGTTCATTCATCTTCTCTCTTCCCAGACTCTCCACCCTCTGCAGCTGTGGCTTCATTGACTCTGGCTCTCAGATTGTCAGGTGACGAGCTGTTTCACATTTCAACATCAAGGAATCAAGACGAGCGAATGATTCATTTCCAAACATAATAACAGCTCTCTAGTAAGATAAAAAAATATCCAGTTATGAGGCTGATTTTAATCTCAGCCAAACTGATTTGCTCGGAAACAAATGAAACACTGAAATAAATCAAACATCGCCCCTTAGAGATCATCTGAATTAATTATATCTGTAACTTCCACTCAGCGGTGAAAGCCAGCGGGGGTTTGAAAATGAGTCAGGTGTTCTCTCCAGGTAGAGCGAACCTCGACCGCCCGGTCAGCTGACAACTGGCAAGGTGAGTTGGCTTGTAGAGCAGCGGGAACATCTCTGACAGCGTTGGAGCACTTTTGCAATTAAGCAATATATTGATAAATCGAGCAAATATTTGAGCTTTACACATCTACACCCCCAACGAAAACATCTTAAAAGTTTGTTTTGTGTCGCAGAAACAGCCATATTACAAACTTTTTGGCCGCTCTCCCTCACCATTGTTGGGTTTGCGTTTTTCTTTTCTTTTCTGCGCAATGAATCGTGGGATATGGGAACATGACAAAAGACAGAAGGTCACAAGGATGACATCTGTATTGAGTACAACATGTAAACACAGCATAAACACAATCAATTATGTCTGATGTCAATGTTTTTTTTTTAATGGAGCATTTATTAAAAAAGCAGGTGACAATGTCAGATAATCATGCAGCTTCTTTCAGTGTCAGTGCTGCACAATCAACACTGTATCAATCCAATAATATTTTTGTATGAAATATTTGACAATAAAGATAAAAACTAGATGTAAATTGTAATTTCTTTTTCACTTTTAAATTGAATAGACCTCCATGTTACCATGGCCTTTTTATGCAGAAACAACGGGTTCCTCTGGATTCCTTTGTTTTGTACATTTAAATATGATGAATGTCACCACGACCATGATTCCAGCAAGAAGAAATCCAGCCCACTAAAACACAGAGCAGAGATAAAGAATGGATAAAAAGAAAGATGGCTAGAATGAACCTGGTCATTGAATTTTGCAGATAAACTCCATTCATAAGATTTGAATTAAGAAAAACAGAATTTTCTTACCTGAGAATGAAAGTACCATCCCTCAGACTTCGTCAGTCGCTGTGTTGATAAGGGACTGTCTGACAGGGTGCTATTGGGTTCACACCATTTCACTGGAGCAGCTTTGTCAGCAATTACATATCTGCCCGACCAATCAGTCATTGCACAAGCAAGGTAGCAGCCATCAAAGAGCAGCAGGATCATCCACACAAAAACAGGGATGATGCAGCGAAGGACATTTCTTGCTTTGGCTTTGTCACACGAGCACTTCAGTTTGTGGGCAGTACTCATCAGCACAGAGGCCACAATTCCAGGAATGAAGAAGAACATAGCCGCAAAGGCAGCATTCAAATCTGCTTTACAAGGGCATGTGAACTCCAGCTCCACTAACTTTTCCAAGACAACCAGAAGAAGGGCAAACACAACATCTCCTGTGAGCGGGCCTTTTTTAAATTCTTTTTTCACAATTTTCATCCAGTTTTTTTCTCCCTTCATTATTTAACTCTGCATAAGAAGACAAATATGAAGACAAAAAGTCAAAGAGAAGGTGACCATATAAATCAATAATACTAAATAATAATTTCCACTTTCCTGACTGTGCTGCCCATTAGACAAAGTACAAAAATCAAATAAACTCCAAACTGATGTGAGAAGACTTTGTATTAGACTGATGTACTTGTACTGGGAAAATGTGAAATTCATTTAAAAAAAAACTGTGAGAGGGTATTGTTGAAGAAGAACTGGGCACATGTGAAGAGAAATGATTAATGCTGGGAGTTTGAAACTGAGACGCTGATGTTAATTTTCACCAGTTTTTCATACTCTGAATTCTGAGCTATATTTACTTATAGTTACTGGATAAAATAATGGTCATTATATATTTTCTGATGCTGTGTCAACTCCCTGATCTACAAACTCCAGCAGCAGCCTGTAAAAAGAAAAAAGAAAAGAAAAAACACTGACCTTTCATTTCTTCCATCTTGGCTTCTTTAGCTTCTTTCCAAAGGTCTTTTTTAGATGCTCTGCTCTGTGATCACTGATACAACTACTGATAAAGCTACATTAAGACCCCTCCTTCCTCTGTACTTTCACATCATATTTAGTTTAGCTTTGAGCAACTTTCTCTTATAAGATATGTATTGTTAGGAGGAAGCAGTGTCTCTGCAGAATATCTGTGCAACATTTACTATAATTAAGGCATCTTTCTAATTAGGTTAGGTGACATTATGACAATTGTGATTATTACATTGGCATATTTTGACCATAGACTGTAAATAAAACTGACCAATCAAAAGCATTTCAGTGAGCATTAAGTTTTACTGTCTGAGCCAGTCTCAAAGCATCAGGATGGTGGCTTCTCTGCTTAGATAAGCAGTAGAAAGAGAATGGATGGGTTGTTGTAGGAGTTTGTTTCTTAATGTGTGAGGTGTTTTCAGTAACTGCCATTTGCTTTTGGGTCCTGCCCACAGTTGCTTTGCTCACCTGCTGCCAGCTGCATCAGGAGGACCAGAACATAGCAGATACCGTACACCTTTATGAACTTGTACAAAAATGTGTAGTCCTCTAGTACATTAGGGTTCTGTTTCAGCATTTATTGGTTTTCAGTGCATGGTTCTCATAATTGCAATGTCCTCTGTTCAATAACCCTATTTTTCTTCATTTTGGTGTAAGTACAAAACTAATGAAATCTTTAAGCAATGCTCCAAACATAAAGCACAGTGTGTCCAATAAATGTTCAATAATCCTCGTGTGATGATCAGACTTATCAGACTTATCATGATCAGGTTTAATCATTAGTGGCTACATAAGATGCACGTGGAGATGCCTTCTAATACCAGATGTGAACTGATGTTTTTACCTGTTACAGAACTATGTCAGTTTCCTTTTTGTTAGATTTTACCTCCCCTAGTCCTTTCGTCTCCTCTTTTCCTGGAGGACCTTAAGAAGCAGATGAGGTTCCCCCAGAATTGGAAGGTGGATTTTCCACCTTGATGATTACGAGCGCCAAGATGGCGACGGCTCCAAAAAAGACAAAGTCCATATGTCTAAATCACAGATCAAAGATAAAACATGGACAAATACAAAGACAATTAGAGTGAAGCTGCTCATTAACACTTTAGAACAACAACATCCTGTAGGAGGCGAATGACCTCATTTCACTCATTACTTCCTGTCAGACCTTTTGGGAAAAAAAACATCCAAAGTTTCCTCACCTGAGAACAAGCGTACCACCCATAAGACTTCTTCAGTAGCTCCTGGTATGAGGTTCTGTTATCTGGTTCGCACCATTTCTCAAGAACACTGTGATCAACAGTTACATACCGACCCAGCCAATCAGTCTTTATGCAAGTGTAGTATCGGCCATCCAAGAACAGCAGCGTCACCCACACAGCTGGTGGGAAGATGCAGACACAGAATTTCTTTACATTCTTCATTATGCCACATTCACAGTGAAGGAACGCCGATCTTTGGATGGCAGTCACCAGCACGGAGACCACGAAGCCAGGAATGACGAAGAGTAAAGCCACCAAAAGAACACGACAATCTGCTCCACAAGGACATGTGAAGTCCATGTCCACTATCTTTTCCACGATAAGCAGAACAATGCTGAATGCCACATTTGATGAAACCGGGGCATTTTTAAAGAACGTTTTCCCTTTTGATAGCACAAGTGTTCTCAGTCCTTTAGCTTATACTGCGAAAGACAATATGAAGAGAGAAGGTGGCCATTTATAAAGATATAATATTCTGTGATACATTAATAGTAGTCATAAATAGTAAATCCTGTTGCTCTGACTCTGCTACTTGTTTGACATATATTACAAGTTCAATTTCACAGCAACACAAGTTTGTTGTCTACACATACTAATAACGAAAGTGCAGGAAACACTTGAAAGCTCCATAATAAATACATCAATTATTTTAATAAATAAATATCTACTGTGAAGAAGAACAACTGGGTACTTGTGAAGAGAAATGGCCCACAGCTGAAAAACAGTTCACTCTGTTTAGCCAATTTCACATCTAGAAATTCGACAGGAATAAAAGTACAAACATAAAACTGTCTTTTTTAAAAAGATCAGAGCTGACATATATTTTTGGATCTGTATTTAGATTGCTGGCTCAGAAAACCTTTATCCTCGATCTTCTAATGTTCTAGAAATTACAAAAATGGATACATGGAGATGAAATATCGTTCCACCAACCTGTCAGGGCATTCATCTTCAAATTTAACCCAAGCCTCTTTTTATTTGCTCTGCACTGTAAACGCTGACACATTTGACTGGTTTAGTTTCATTTTTTCTTCAAAACCAAGTTAAGACCCCTCCCCTCTTTCTATGTTTGTAGTTTCACCTCATATTCAGTTTAGCTTTGAGAAGAAAAAACCTGTTTTTAAAGATGCATGTAGTTAGGTAAGCACTGTCTCTGCAAAATGTTCTGTCCAACCTTTAGTGTAATGAAGACACCTTTCTAATTAGGTGACATTGTGACAAAAATGGCCTTTTAAATCAAGGCTTTAGTCAATGGGTGTTTCACAATGTGATCCAAGCCATCTTCTCATATCTGTATTCAAAACACCAAGATGTTTATGGGGATACACTAAGCTCAAGGATTCAAATTGGGATTTTACTGGCCAGCAGGTAGTCACTTACTCCACTTTTCCCTTACGCTTTACATTTAAGTGATCCATGTAAATAAGTCCTTTAGACTCCCTTTTATTTCATTCAAATCAGTGATGTTCCTTGTTTTCCCATATTAAAATCACTCTTCCACTTCTGCTTGTCCCTCCTCACATTCCTCCTTTAGCCCCTGCTTCCTCACACTATATGTAGTTATGTGGATGCAGAGATACTGTAAATATATTAATTTGGATCCCCATTAGCTTCAGCAGTCTCTAGTATTTCTGGGATCCACAGCCTCAAAATGTGTCATAAAGCCATTCATAAGAAATTATGAATCACACTAATGAGACAAGGAGGGGGGTTAGCACTGCTGCCTCACGGCAAGAAGGTCCTGGGTTCGATTCCACCTTCTGTGTGGAGTCTGCATGCTCTCCCCGTGCTTGCGTTGGTTTTCTCCAGGTGCTCCAGTTTCAGTCCAAAGACATGTAGTTAATGGGGTTAGGTTAATTGGTGATTTTAAACTGTCCATAGGCATGAATGGTTGTCTGTCTCTCTCTGTGACAGGCTGGCGACCTGTACAGGGTGTACCCTGCCTCTCACCCTATGACAGCTGGGATAGGCTAATTTGGAGGTATTTTTCAACTTGATACTCATTCAGAGCTTTGTGGATACAGCAGGCAGGGCATATTTTATGACATAAACTCAAAATAGAGTCCAGTGTGTCTGTTGATGCTAATGAAAGAACAAAGTATAATCGTGGCTCAAATCTTTCTTTTTATCAAGACATCACCTATCTCAAGTTCATATTGCAAGGTAGGTTTGAGTAGGACAGGGAGGGAGGGGGGTCTAACCTGGGGACCCTTACTGGATGCACACCCCGGCTGGGATTTGAACCCCCTGGCTTCCAGTTCTCCCATTTCTCTGACTGCACTGCTTGTTAGCGATATTACAAGTTCAATTGCACACAATACTGGTGTGCATAAAACTTTTTTTTATTTATGTACACATACTAATAAGAACTACAGGAAACACTTGAAAAACACTAAAAAAAATGTATCTACTCTGGGCGAAGAAGAAGAATTGGGTACTTTTAAAAAAAGATCAGATCTGACAAATATACATTTTGGGATACTCTGAATTCTGATCTGTATTTCGATTGCTGGCTCAAAAAAACTATCATCCATCTTCTCATATTCTTCAGTTCACAATAACAGATATATAGTAACACCAACCTGTAAGGGTATTGCTCCTCAAACTTGCCCCAAGGCTTGTTTTCTATGCTCTGCACTGTAAACTGTGACACAACTGACTGATTTCATTTCATTTAGTCTTCAAAACCACATTGACACCCCACCCCTCTTTCTGTGTCTGCAGTTTCACTTCATATTTAATTTAGCTCTGAGATTTTGTTTTAAAAAGATCTGCACAGTTAGGTAAGCAGTGTCTCTACAAATGCTCTGTCCAACCTTTAGTGCAATTAAGACATTGTGACAAAGACGCACTAGTAATTCAATTCAATTTTTTAATTTAGTTTTATTTATATAATGCCAAATCACAACAAACAGTTTTCTCAAGGTGCATTACATTGTTAGGTAAAGACCCTTTTTTAAAGACTTTTTAAGTAATAGTTTAATTACTGCCACCTTAAAAGCCTGTGGTACATAGCCAACAAATAAAGACAGATTGATCATATTTAGAATTGAAGTATCAATAAATGGAAGGACTTCTTTGAGCATGGGGTGTAATAAACATGTTGATGGTTTGGAGGAAGTAACTACTGAAGTTAACTCTGAAAGAACAATTGGAGACAGAGAGTCTACAAATACCAGCAGTGCTGAAAGCAGCCAAACATGAAGATACGTCTTTGACATGGTTATAATTTTTCTCTAATGATTAAATTTTTATTTGTAAATAAATTCATGAAGTCATTACTAGTTAAAGTTAAAGGAATACTCGGCTCAACAGAGCTCTGACTCTTTGTCAGCCTGGCTACAGTGCTGAAAAGAAACCTGGGGTTGTTCTTATTTTCTTCGATCAGTGGTGAATAGTAAGATGTCCTAGCTTTATGGAGGGCTTTTTTAATAGAGCAACTGTTATGTGGCAGAGGTAATTTTAGTGTGTGTTTTATTTGGTTTTATATTTGCATGATTTTAAATGGGATGCTTTTATTTTTGTGGGGTTTTTACTTCCTCCCACATAATCAGGGGATGTGCAACACCTGCTTGGTCACCTTTTAAAGGATGGACACAGCAGGGAAGCGAGAAGGGAGAGGAAACAAAAAAAACCAAAAATGGACTGAAGGATTTGAGCTGAGCCGAGACAGCGGAGGAAACCTGAGCAGAGGTGATCCAGCAGACCGGCCACACGGATGGCCAGAGGAGAGGCAGCAATGGACTCTGTGAATTTTGGGGTCAGGGGAGCCTGGAGCGAGCCACAGAGTTGTGGCTGTGGTCAAAAGTGGAGCTGGGCCCGGTACAGACCCTTTTTTTATGGCTTTTTAAGTGGCTTCCTGTGGGACACCCTGGGTGAGAGGACTGGTTGCTGCAATGACCTGAGAGAATTTCAGATTTCTTGCAGTGTTACTGGTGGCCAAGGTAATTCAATCCAGAGTATCTGATTTGGCAACAGCTTTCTAAGATTGGTGGGGCCGAGCACAAGAACTTAATTAGAAGTCATCCAGGCCTTTGTGTCTTTAAAACATTCCTGCAGTTTGAACTGCTGTCCATCCTGGTTTCTTTAGTGGTCAAGGAAAAGTTGACCAGGAAGTTTATCAGTGCCATCAATGCAGTAATTGCAGTATATCTCCGGCGGACATGCCAGATGATGTCCCAGTGGAGATGCAGCTAAATGGAACTGGGGCTGTAGAAGTTTTTCGGCCGAGTATGTCCTCTTTGCTAACTCCTCTTAATTGGAGGGGAAAGCGAAATGTCAAAAAAGTAACTTAAAGGGGCACATTGTCTTCTATTTTTGACATCAAATCGCGGATGTCAAAGTGGCCTGTAAAATATGTTACGTCTCATGTGATGGTATAACGTCAAAACAATGCAGGGAGGGGAGGAGCAAAGTGTGCCTGCTCTGTGCTGTGACAGGAGAGGCACTTAAACAGTCAGCTCACATCTTTGATGAAACCGCAGCGCTGCATACAGGAAAGAAACTGAAGCTAAAGTATCAATCAAAATCAGTACCAGCGTTTGTATCGATATTAATATTTGGATCGATCCACAATCTGCACAGGCATATATGAACTGTTCACCCATCAGTGCATGATCAAGCACAAGCATCAAAAGACTACCACAATGAAAATTGAAAGAAACAAAACACAGAGACCAAAGACATAGAACAGAGAATGTCAAGTTGTGGCCTGTGGGCCTCATCCGGCCCCCCAACTAGTACTGCCACAGGTACTATATGCCAATCAATTGCTCGTTAAATACCTGTCTCTGACTAGTCTGAATTATTGAAAGCCTCCAAACGCCACTTCCCATTGCCCTTAAATGCCTCCATGTCCCTAGAACCAATCAGAATGGAAAATCAGACCACGTGACTTCAAGCATTTTCTGGCTGCAGGGAGGAGCCCACTTTTGTTGGTTGTGATCAGATTGTAAACACAGCTGGAGCTTGCTTCGCAGTAAGCCCCTGTGCAGGGGTCTCCTTTGCTGTGAGGGTCTCAGGTAGGTGGCTGGGGGCTCAGCATGTGGTCATACCCCCCCCCCATCCTTTCCCATATAAGTGTGCTGCCATTACGTGCCATTGCGGTTGTACTGTGTGAATCTATGTTGAAATCTTTTTTTTATCATAGTCTGATATTTGCACGTTTTGCCTTCATAATTACTGGGCAGAGGACGGATTGAAGATTTTGCTGGTTTTTGCCTCAAAACAAAATATTTATTAAAAAAACAAAATATTAAGTTTTTGTTTATATAGCTATACAACAGGATGGCGCCGGTGTGTGTGGCTGCTCGTCTGTCATTCTCATGTTTATTTGTGTTTATATTGTTTTTAACCTATGTCATTTATGGACTGAGTCTCTGCTGGTGTATGATTGCCGAACTCTTGATGCTGAATCATCTGCTGCTTCTCTGCCATGTGGTGTCCCGCAGGGCTCAATTCTGGGCCCACTGCTTTTCTCACTGTATTTCCTGCCTCTGGGTTCTATCCTCAGAAAACGTGGAATCTCATTTCATTGCTATGCTGACGACTGCCAGATCTATTTGCCTTTGAAGCAAAAGGATGTCTATTCCATAAAACATCTCCTGGCGTGTCTAGGTGATATTAAAGCTTGGTTGGCCTTGAACTATTTAAATTTTAATGAAAAGAAAACAGAGGTGATGGTGTTTGGACCCAGTGGCTCCTGTGAGTCATCCTCTGTTGACTTAGGACCCTTGGAGGTATATTTTAAACCCATCATTACTGATCTTGGTTTTAAGTTGGACAGTGATTTTAAATTGGACAGCCAAATCAGAGCCGTGGTTAAGTCCAGTTTTTATCATTTGAAGCGACTGGCATCAGTAAAAGCATTTCTGTCAAGGCAGCATTTTGAAACAGTGATCCATGCTTTTATTTCATCTCGATTGGATTACTGTAATTCACTTTATTTTGAAGTCAGTCGCTATTGTCACGTCTGCAGCTGGTTCAAAATGCTGCTGCACGACTTTTGATGGGTACTCAAAAGAGAGAGCACCTCTGTCCTGGCCTCACCTCACTGGTTGCCTGTATATTTTAGGATTCATTTTAAAATTCTTATGTTTGTTTTTAAATCTTTGCACAATCTTGCCCCATCTTACCTCTCTGAGCTTCTTCACCCCTACATACCTTGTCGGTCTCTCAGGTCAGCAGATCAGCTGCTCTTGATCAAGACGGAAGCTCAGAGGGGACAGGGCTTTCTCTGTAGTTGGTCCTAAGCTTTGGAATGACTTATCTTTGCAGGTCAGAACGGCCCCTTCACTGTCCACTTTTAAAGTTCGTCTTAAAACCCATCTTTTTTCCTTGGCTTTTAACTCCAGCGGGATATAGTTTTAAATTGTTTTTTTTGTTTTTTTTTTAACCTGAAAGAGTTATTTAATTATTTATTTTGTGTATTAATGTACAGCACTTTCTGTCAGCTGTGGTTGTTTTAAAGTGCTTTATAAATAAAGATGGTATGGTATGCTATGGTAAAAGTAGATAAATTGCTGTATTTACATTTTTGATAAAAAGGCACCTCACCACTGCCTGTAAAATGAAATTAAAATTTACCATAAGAGCCAGATTTTAAAAATTCTCTTTTAAAAGAAAAGTGTCCAGGCAGATTTAGAAGGTTTTGCATCTGAGCTCTTCATGTTTCTATATTCATTAAAAAAAAAACTATAACAAAAATGCCTTCTGAAAAGTAGATTGTGCAGTGATAAACTCGTTGTTCTCGTTTAACATTTTATTGTTTCCCGTGCTCATATCTATGAGAACAGCTGCACGCAATTGTGGCGTCTCCACAACAACCGTCAACATAACAGAGAAGAACATGTAAGTGTACGGCCTGCACATCACATCATTAAAAACAGTATAAATTTGAAAGGAAAACTGATATATCAAATGATAAAATATTCTTTAGGATTAAATATTAATTTTATTTTACTTGTGTCAACTCTAAGGTACTTTTTGGCTGCTCCCATTCACGTTAGGCGACACAGAGCCACTTCTTTGACAAAAAACAAACATTTGGAAATGTATTAGCCAAATCTTAGTTATTTTTCATCAATTTTATTTCATAAAGTTGTAATTTTTGTATAATTCCTTTGTTGGTCCAGTTCAGGGCTATATATGGGCCACCAGCTGATCATTTATGCTTACGCTGATTATATTTATGTTTCTGCCCAGTAACTATGTTTCCATTGCCAACAGCATCAGCAGACAACCGTCTGCAGGATGGGCACTCTGCTAGTAAACACAACAAAACACCTGCATACACAGAGAATAGTGAGAGCTTAAGAACTCAGGAGGGCCATAAGCTAAGTTTGTGTTCATTGATTTATAGACCATTTTCATAAATGTTTATCAGTTACACTTGATTCCACCTGTAAAGTGTAAGAGTTAATTTGTTTCTGCACACTATATAACATTTTAACTTGGCAGTGAGAAGTGAAAGGAAAAGAAGTAAAGTATTTTGGAGAGTTCAACGCCTTTAAAGGACATGTGCAATATTTTTAAACTGTCCCATACTGAGAACTTTATGTTTTGTATATATGTAAACATTTCTAATCATTCTTAAGGACACTGCTGAAATATACATAGTGTGATGAGGGTTTGCTAGATAGATGCCCTGATCATCTTTCAGGCCCTCACATCTACAACCAGGGTGGAAGCTACAGTGTGGTGGTTCAGTGACTATGCAGAGGGACCTGCATGCAACCTGAGGTTATTTACCAGTGCCAGGGGAACTGCACTAACTATTCTGCAAAGAGAAATTCCTGCACTAATATTTTCCACAAACCGGAGACTAAAATGGATCCTTCACAGCTAGAGGACTTGGAATTAGAAGTTGCACGAGCCTTGTACACATTGAGAGAGACCTTGATTAAAATTTGTGATTTTTCTAAGCGCTGGTACCAAGTCAAAGTCGCTTCTGTCTCATCTCATATATAATAAGGTACTTAGTATGTAGCTGGGTGAGCTTGAGGATCAGGGAATGGCAGAGCTACAGATTTTTGAAAGGCAAAATTGTTGATTTGGAGCAGGCTGCTCAGAATAGTGCATTGCAACACATAACCCCAGACGCTAACCAGACTGATGAGGTGCAAGAAAGGGTCATTCAGCATTTAGAAGAAGAGCAATTGAAAAAAGAGAGATACTCCAGCTGGCTTTAGCATCATCATGACAGAAGAAATGGAAAAAAAAACAAAAAACAGTGGAGCCAAAAGGACAAATTTGCCTTCCCCCTGTCTAGCACACCAAATTGAGCAAGGCATCAGCAAAGGAGGTTCTGAAAGAGAAATTGCTGATTCAGTAAGACGTCCAAAGTAGTGAGCAAAGGAACACAAATCATTCTCTGTTATAGAGATTGGGTAAGCACAGAGGGAGGATGAAACTTTTGGCCTGATAATTCAGTGCAAAATGAGGACTAAAGTAAGTGTTCCCTGCATGAACGGTAAAGACTTCATATTTGTGACGATGATGGCATTCTTCATAGAACGATAACAAAAGAGACACTGCTGTCCTATCAAGGACCGGCAGTTGATCCAAAATGGGCATGCACAAAAAAACTGAAAAAGCTGCTCACCTCTCAGCTTGCTCAGCTCAAGTCATTGTTAATAGGAGGTGGATATGCCCATTAAATTGTGACAGCTATAGTTAACTGTGGGTGCATTTCTGAAGTGCCTCCTAGCTCCTTTTCCTAAGCTTTTTTTCCCCCCTTGACCTCAATGATGTTTTCATGTTTTCAAAAGTGGGTAAGAGAATTGTTAAGGTGTGATGGAAAGAAAAAAGTGGTGCTCTGGGAATTCAAATAACCTTACCATGAATGTCCACCATGTCAAAACTACATTGTGCAGAAGATGGACTACAAAATGTGCATCTTATTCACCACAGTATATTCGAACATATCCTGCTCAAAAATGACTCCAATATTCCTCACAGTGTCACTGGAGGCCAAGGAAATGCCACTGAGAGAACAACCCCAGGTTTGTAGCCAGGCTGACAAAGAGTCAGAGCTCTGTAGGATTTCTTTAACTTTAACTAGTAATGACTTCATGAATTTATTAACAAATAGAATTTTAGGCATTAGAGAAAATAATTATTCATAACCATCTTAAAGACTTATCTTCATGTTCAGCTGCTTTCAGCACTGCTGGTATTTATTACAGAAATTAGAGCATGCCATAGGTATTAAAGGTACTGCGTTCATTCGCCCACATGTCGGAGGGTCAGTTGTGGATGAGCGTGTCTCGTTGTGCGTTTGTCATTGTCTTTATGTGTATGTGTGTGCATGTATGTGAATGGGTCTGGGGCTTGCTGTCCCTTGGCCCCTGTAGGACATATTTGCTCCCCACTAGTCGCTGCTGTTCATCCAGGAGGAGCCTACGAAAGAGCTCATCTTGGAACAACCAAAGTGTTTGTAACAACAGAGCCTGCAAACAATGATTTTGCTTGCTTAAGCTGCCAGAAAATACAATAAAAAGAGAGCTTCAGTTAATGTTTGCTCCATTTCATTTAACTCCTGGCACATTATTAAGGAGCAATAAGTGGGGCTCACCTCTGAACAGTGTGAGGACTTTAGGAAAAGGCAATGGGAGGTACTTTAGGAATGCATCCAATGACAAATACGAATTGTGGTTTGCATTTTGGTGTTCTTTTGAAACAAAGTTTCTAATCAAATGTCATTAAATAATTCATTCTGTCCCTCCCCCCACCCTGACACACACACACATACACACACACACACACAAACAGAATTTTCCTGTCTGCAGATGTCATTAATTAATGTTAATCAGATTTTTAATAACTTCAGTGTTCTGTTCTGACTGTAGCGTTTGTTAGACATAAGTTACAAATAAAGTACAAATTACAGGCAACACCAAACAAGTGTAAAAATATAATATTGAAAACATCCTATCCCCATGATCTAAAGCAATTGTAAGAATGATTTTATGAATTTATTAATTTAATCTGTGGTAGGTGCCAATATAATGTTCACATTATTTACTGAAGACTGAAATTTGACCTTGATGCTAGACATCAGGTGAAACTGACTGTTCCTGTAAGCAGACATCAGTCAGTGGAACGTTTCTGAGCTTTCATCTATTCAGTAACAGGAAACTGACATTTCACCACGGAAGCCAGATTATGTGAGCTTAGGCCAGTTTTAGGGTTTTCAGATTCATGAATATGATGGGGTCTGCTTTGACAAGAATTTTGTCATCAGTGAACGTGAGGCTGTGTCTGGACTCATTGTCAGGACACTGCACCGCAGTGCACCGACTGCACATGCGAAAACAATTTAGTGGAAATATCTGTCTGCAGTGTTGATTGGTCAGCAGGCACACAGGCTGCTTTTGAAAAGGTTAGGTCTGCAGCATGAGTTTAGAATACCTTTACTGCCATCATGTGTCTCATATAATGAAATTACAGATTTTGAAGGTGATGCAACAAAGCAAGAGGAGAACCACCTTTAATACCACTGAAAACTTAGATTTAACCCTCACGTTAACTCAGTAAGGGCCAAATCCTATTTTAAAGATCAAAAACAAGTAAGTCATTTCAAAAGGGGCAGTCACAGGACATGACACCATTTGTATTGAGCAGATATGCGCACAGTAAAAAAAAAAAGAAAACAACAAAGCACACTCCATTATGTTTCACATCAGTGTTTGTTTTTTGCTTTTTTTAATTGAGCATTTATTCAGAACACAGGCAACAATGTCAGATACAGTAAACACACACCGTCTCTTGCTGCCAGTGCTGCACAGCCAACACCGTATCAATCAATAATATTTTTCGTATGAAATATTTGACAATAAATATGTACTAGATAAACTAGATGTAAATTGTACTTTTTTTTCCCACTGTTAAACTGAAGAGGCCTCTGAGTGGCCATGGCATTTTTATGCAGAAACATCAGGTTCCTCTGGATTCCTTTTTGTACATTTAAATGTGATGAATATCACCACAGCCATAATTCCAGCAAGAAAAAAATCCAGCCCACTAAAACACAGAGCAGAGATAAAGAATGGATAAAATGGATAAACTCCATTCATAACATTTGAAAAAGAAAAACAGAATTTTCTTACCTGAGAATATAAGTACCATCCCTCACACTCGTCAGTCGCTGTGTTGATAAGGTACTGTCCGACAGGGTGCTGTTAGGTTCACACCATTTCACTGGAGCAGCTTTGTCAGCAATTACATATCTGCCCGACCAATCAGTCATTGCACAGGGAAGGTAGCGGCCATCAAAGAGCAGCAGGATTGTAATGCTCCTTAGACAATGTGTATTGAAAGTTCGTTTGTGTATTGGTGCCACCTACTGGTCAAGTTAGGTATGCATAATTTAAAGAATGTGAACTGGCCTGTGTTTATGATGTCATCAGTGTGAGTCGGGATTTAGCAATGGCGGAGGACATTATGGTTGTTATCCCAGGGTTTCATCTGTATTTGGTCTTAGATGGCATCATCGGTATGTAAAATGTTCATTCCGTATTCTTATTTTTGTGAATAGTCGAGCATTTTGTGTAGTTATGCAAATGGCAAATTGTATTTAGCAGGCTGATTTACCAAAGGCCAATTTTGTACATGTTGGCTACAGATATATTTATTTTATTACAAAATTAGGTTTGGCGTTTATTTTCCTAATAGCAATGCATTCAGTTGGTATTGTACACAATGTTTATATTTAATCACAATTAAGTCTTTAATCATTGCAGTTATGTACTCATAATTATTTTGGAATGTAAATGTGACCGTATTATGTTGATTTTTTTCCCTTAGTTTTACCCTACCGTCAATGCCTTCAGTAAAGAGAGAAGAACTGGATTCTCTTGTCAGTGTGGTTATTGGAGTGGAGTTTAGCTGCCTGTCAACACAAGAGCAAGGCACTTTGTGGAGGACAGAATAAGGATCATCCACACAATAGCAGGGATGATGCAGCGTAGGACATTTCTTGCATTGGCTTTGTCACATAAGCACTTAAGTGTATGGGCAGTACTCATCAGCACAGAGGCCAACATTCCAGGAATGAAGAAGAACATAGCTGCAAAGGCAGCATTCAAATTTACTTTACATGGGCATGTGAACTCCAGCTCCACTAACTTTTCTAAGACAACCAGAAGAAGGGCAAACACAACATCTCCTGCAAGTGGCCCTTTTTTAAATTCTTTTTTCACAATTTCCATGCAGTTTTGTCTCCCTTCATTATTTAACTCTGCGTAAGAAGACAAATACGAAGATGAAAAGTCAGAGAAAAGGTGGCCATGTAAATCAATAATATTAAATAATAACTTCCATTTTTCTGACTGTGCTGCCCATTAGACAAAGTACAAATTAAATTAAACTCCAAACCTATGTGAGAAGACTTTGTATTAGACTGATGTACTGGGAAAATGTGAAAATTCATAAATAACTAAATACTGTGAGAGATTAGTGTGGAAGAAGAACTGGGTACTTGTGATTTTCACCAGTTTTTCATACTCTGAATTCTGATCTATATTTCAGTTACTAGATAAATGATGTTCATTGTATATTTTCTGACGCTGTGCCAAATCCCCCCAAGCTACAAACTACAACAGCAGTCTGTAAAAAAAAAAAAAAAAAAAACACACTGACCTCTCGTTTCTTCCATCTTAGCTTCTTTCCAAGGGTCTTTTTAGATGCTTGGATCAGATTAATTTTTTCTGAAAAACTACATAAAGACCCCACCCCTCCTTCCTCTGTTTGTAGTTTTACATCATATTTAGTTTAGGTTTGAGAAACCTTCTCTTACAAGATATGTATTGTGAGGGGGCAGCAACCTAAACAGAGAAATTCAGACCTCCCTCTCCCCAGCTACCTCTACCAGTTCATCCAGAGGGACCCCAAGGCGTTCCCAGACCAAACGAGAGATATAATTTCACAAGCATGTCCTGGGTCTGCCCCGGGGCCTCCTCCCAGTCGACATGCCCAGAACACCTCACCTAAGAGGCGCCCAGGAGGCATCCTAGTCAGATGCCCAAACCACCTCAACTGGCTCCTTTCAATGTGGAGGAGCAGCAGCACTACTCTGAGCCCTTCCCAAATGACTGGGCTCCCTACCCTACCGCTAAGGGAGTGACCAGCCTCTCCTCAGAAGAAGCTCATTTCTGCCTCTTGTATTCGGACTACAAGCTGGAGGCCCACACCTGATGGAGCCAACATCATCCACAAAGAGATTCTGAGGCCACCAAGGTGGAAGCCTTCCACCACTTGGCTACACCTAGAAGTACTGTCCATAAAAATTATGAACAGAATCGATGACAAAGGGCAGCCCTGGCAAAGTCCAATGCCCATAGGAAACAAGTCTGACTTATTACCGGCAACACAGATCAAGCTCTCATTGTGGCTGTACAGAGACTGAATGGCCCACATCAGTAGGCCAGACATCCCATACTCGCCCAGTACCCCCTAAAGTCAGGATAGCAGGAGGGTTGAATGCCTTCTCCAAGTCCACAAAACACATGTAGACCAGATTGGCAAACTCCCACGCACACTCGAATATACTCGACAAGAGAGAGGACAAAGAGATGGTCCAACGTTCTACAACCAGAACGAAATCCACATTGTTCCTCTTGAATCCAAGTGTGACTAATGGACGGACTTTCCTTTCAAGCACCCTGGCATAGACCTTACCGGGAAGGCTGAGGAGTGTGATCCCCTTCTTAAGCATGGGGGCCACCAACCTGGTCTACCGATACAGTCACACTACCCCAGATTGCCATGCCATGTTGCAGAGGTGTGTCAACCAAGACAGCCCTACAACATCCAGAGCCTTCAGGAACTCAGGGCAAATCTCATCCAAACCAAGGGTCCTGCCACCAAGGAGTTGTTTAACCACCTCAGTGACCTCACCTTCATTGATGGGCGAGTCATCCATTGCTTCAAAGCCGTCTGAAAGTCATGGCCTCACGGAACTCCTCCCACACCAGAGTTTTTTATCCCATTCCCCGGCCCAAAGGCGCAGGGAAGCAACCCTCTCATCTACCGGTAACAACTCCAACCTAAAGGCAGCAAGCTGAGGGGATACAAGAATACCCATCCCAGCTCACCGCTTCTCAGCAAGGGAAACTCCAGACTGGAACAGAGTCCAGCTCCTCTCCAGGAGACGGGTTCCAGAGCCCAGGCCATGCATTGAGGTGAGCCCGACTATATCTAGCTGGTATCTCCCAACCTCATGCACTATCTCATGGTCCTTCCCCACCAGAGAGGTGACATTCCATGTCCCAAAAGCCAGTCTTGATAGCCTGGGATCAGTCCACTAGAACCTTCGCCCTTGGTGACTGCCCAACACACATTGTACCCCACCCCAAGACGCTTCCTGTAGGTGGTTGGCCTACAGGAGGGCGGGCCCATGCCTTCTCTTTGGGCTGCACCCAGCCGGGCACCACGGGCTAATACCCAACCACCACACGCTCTCCCTAGAGCTCTCTCCCCAGGCCTGGCTCTAGGGTGGGGCCTTGGGAACCCTATCCCGGGCAGGGTAAACAGTTCCCTTGGTGATGCTTCCATAGAGGTTCTCTGAATCGCTCTTTGTCTGGCCACTCACTCAGGACCAATTTGCCATGGGAGCCCCTACCAGGGGGGCAAGTCCCCGGACAACATAGCTCCTGGGATCACTGAGACACATAAACCCCTTCACCGCCAGTAAGGTGACGAGGAGTGTTCAACAAACCCTCATTAATATTTTTCAGTCGACCATCAGGCAGACAATCAGTGACCTGATTAACATACGGAATGCACATTTTAACGATCTGCCTCAAACACTCTTATCTTAGCCACCAACACATATGCAGTTGCATCTGAGATGGCATCTAACAATGAAACAACTTCCAATCGTCAGCAACTCAATCTTGCATCCAACACAAGTTGAATAAATCCACAACCATGTTAGCCACTAGGCGTGATTGTCAGGTGAGTGGATGCACGACTAACTGAACATAGAAAAATAATGTATGCATGGCACAGTCTTGGCACATGCCCGTGGGCTGTCTACTGCAGCCCTTAGTTTTTCTAACATTATCTGTCATGAACTGGGCAGACGAAGGACTCACTTCTGAGACACAGTGTGAAAAAGTGAAACAGAGCTTATTGTTGCTAAGTTGGAGCAGATGTGAACAGTTTATGAAATAGCTTTTTTTCTCTGTGATCTCCAGTGGTACTGGGTCTGGGGTCTGTGGAGACACACAGACACACAGCCTTGCTTAATTTTGAGCTTCTTCAGGAATGGACTGGGTCCTCCAACAAGCGCCCATCTGGGCAGGTGTGATGATTAGACGATCAGCCACAGGTGAGATACATGCCACAGGGAGATCACTGGAAGTCACCTTCCACGGAAGCTTGTAAACAAACATGCCCACAAACACACAAAAAGTACAAGGAAACTGGCAGCCAACCAGGGAGGGCTCCGGAGACCATTACATCTCAAATGGGCCAATAAAATTAGGGGACTATTTCTTGGACTCTGTTTGGAGATTAATGTTGTGTGTATAGAGCCAAGCCTTCTGACCAGATGTGTACAGAGGAGCGGGAGTTCGATGACAATCTGCCTGTTGCTTGTTCTGGGTTGCAGTTCTGAGTAAAACCGCCACAAAGAAAAATCCAGCAGCTAGTGGGGGTTGAGACAAAGGAAGAATAAAAGGGTGCCAGGATGCTTCAGTGGATCAGTTGTGTGGAAAATAACACGTGTTTTGTCCTTACTAGACAAGCGAATGTGTTCAAAATGTACACATGGTGTGTTGTTATTAACTGAGAATATAGCTGCGAGCTTGTTCACATGAAAGTGGTTTTGTTGATCATGTGACAAATCACAAAGATGGTAAGGTCTACTGGCAGTGAGTCAGCATATTTTACAGGAATGATCAAAATGTTAACAAAAAAATAAAGAAGAGGTTAAACACACAAAACAGCTGCTGCAGCCAAAGCAACAATGTGTGTTACAGGAAGAGAACTGTAAGGGAACAACCCCACTAAAGATTAAATACCTCTGACTTTCTATTAGCTTTTTTAAAAGTGATTAAGCCTCATGGATGAGAAGTGAAACATCTCCATGATTTAAAAAAAAAAAAAAAGTCTAGTAGCTCTCTTTTCAAGCGCTCGAGACTGCCATGAACTGGATGACCACAGATTTGCAGTGTATACACTTAGAGCACAGGTAACAAATATGCAGTGTTCTGAGGGGATGTTTTTTGTAGTAGCTCAGTAGAATTTATTAATTAACACTCTTGTAACCACATTAGTAGGAAGCTAATGACATAATTTTGGATTTTAATTAATGTCATAAAATTGTAAAAAGCAAAAATGAAAGTAACAAGTTTGTAAAAATGAAGAAAAAAAATCAAAATGCAAATCTAAACAGGACATGGATACTGTGCAAAGTCTTTAGGCACCCATTTTTAGTCCTTGTCCCTGACCATTTCTGTTTAAGCCACTTAATGCTGACCTATGAATGGCTGATGCATAAAAGTGGCACCAAATTCAAAGGATGAACCAGTATTGGGTTATACATAGCAAAGACCCTGTTTTAAAACTTATAGTTAGGGCTGGATCAGGTGACCTTGAACCATCCCTTAGTTATGCTGCAATAGGCCTAGGCTGCTGGGGGGTTCCTGTGATTCTTTTAATTTTATTTGCATGATTTCTTCAAAACCATAATAATGTTTTCCCCTCTACTTCAGTTTTTACTGTAGTATTGTATTATGTTTTAAGAGAACTTTTTCTTAAAGATATCTTTTGTTAGGTGAGGCAGTGCCCCTGCAGAATGTTCTGTGCAGCCTTAAGTTTGGTTCGTCTCCCAACAATATGAACATGAGTTCTAAAATAGCATATTTTTCCCATAAGCTCTATGATTTGACCCAAACTTAAGGTGAAACTAATGTGGAAATGCCCTGAACCTGTATTAATTCTAATGACCAGCAGGGGGTGACTACTGGTGGCAAAAAGAACTCCATTTACATAAAAGTGTAAGAGAGAACAACCATTAGCTCCTTTGCTCTATGACCCCAACGAATCAGTGCTTAAGCCATAGTTTCCCATCACATTTAATACATCAGTTTGTGCAGTTTGTAATGATGTTCCTCTTCAAACTCAGTCAAACTCAATCTTTTTATATATAATTTATATGTGCCGCTGCTATGACCAATGAAGAGAACAAACATTACATACACTGAAAGCACAGGGTTTTATTATAGTTAGGCTCATCATAGTGATTACTTACACCTCAGAGGGTTGAAGTAGATGTATTTTCTAAAAAATAAAATCCCAGAAGTCAGTAATTATTTGTTTAATAGCTGCTCTGACTGTTTCCATGAGGTTACAGTGTTTATGGCCCTCTGACTTTTTAAAATACTCTGAGGCTAAGAAAAGAAAGGAAGTCATAAAAATTAAGAAAATGCCAGTTTAATTCAATTTTCATGCTGGATTGAACAAATATAAAGAGCAGATGACTGCCCCTCCCTGAGCCTGGTTCTGCTGGAGGTTTCTTCCTGTTAAAAGGGAGTTTTTCCTTCCCACCGTCGCCAAGTGCTTGCTCATAGGGGGTCGTTTTGACTGTTGGGTTTTCTCTGTGTTATTGTAGGGTCTTTACCCACAATACATAGCGCCTTGAGGCGACTGAAAAATTTGTTGTGATTTGGCGCTATATAAATAAAAGTGAATTGAATTGAAAAATTACCCACCAGTCTGTGGTGCAGATGGGGAGCTGCTGACTTGAACTGAGGATATAGCTGAGCGGTGAAAGGAATACTTCGAGGACATCCTTAATCCCACTGACATTTCTGTAGAGGAAGCAAAGTCTGGGGATAAGGAGAACTGCCTCAGTGATCTCACTGGGGGTGAGGTCCTGGGGTTGATGAGATTTGCCCGGAGTTCCTGAAAGCTCTGGATATTGGCTGTCTTGGTTGATATGCCTCTGCCGTGTCACATGGAGATCTGGGGCAGTGCCTCTGGATTGGCAGACTGGGGTGGTGGTTCCCATCTTCAAGAAGGGGGACTGGAGGGTGTGCTCCAACTATTATGGGATTCTGTTCCTAATTTTTATGGACAGAATTTCTATTCCAAGTAGTTGAAAACTTTGTGAGGCCTTTGTGGCCTCAGAATCTCATCTCTGCTTTTTGCAGATGATGTGGTCCTGTTGGCTTCATCATGTGGTGGCCTGCAGCTCACAGGGATTTGCAGGTGAGTGTGAAGCAGCAGGTACGAGAATTAGCACCTCTAAGTATGAGGCCATGGTCCTCAACCAGAAAAGGGTTGCTGCCCAAGTGGAGGAATTTAAGTATGTCAGGGTTTTGTTCATGAGTGGGGCTGGCTGGCATAAAAGTGAAGCTTGTGGATAAAAACAGAAGAGTGGCTTGTCTGAGGAGTGCAGCCATCTGGGAGGGGCTCAGGGCAGACCCAGGATACACTGGAGAGATTAACTCTCTCGGCTGGCCTGGGAACATCTTGGTGTTCTCCTAGATAAGCTGTAGGAGGTAGCTTGTCTAGGGGAATGGAGATGGAGGTCTGGTTTTCTGTCCTTCAGTGCTCGGCTGGCCTAGACTCCTAAACCATATCCAAACTGGCATGTGTCTGATATTTCAGAATCCTCTACAATCATTTAACACAATCATGTCAATAAGTTGAATGTAAACTGCAGCTTATTATTTTATATCTATCATAAATTACTCTTTTATACCAGATGGGGATGCTGTCCCTCCACTGTTTTACAGCTCTGCCATCTCTCAGAGCAGAGAATGGCAACTGTTACTCTCAAAAGAGCAATTTTGGAGGAAGAAAAACAGCTACAAAACATATTTCAGATGTATAATGAAGCTGAGACAGCCTGTTAAGTGGCACTTATACAAGTCCTAAAAAACAGAAGCAAGACTTTGACCCAGCCTGTGACTTGCGATTTGCCAGTTACGGATCTAACGATATATATAACATTGTCTAGCAATTCCTCTGATATTTAGTTGCCATCCCATGTGCAAAATGGTCATTTAGTGTTTCACACCTGCCTTCAGCAAAATCCATCTTTTGATGGGATCACAACACAAGGATTTCTCTGTAAGGAGGCCCCTGTATTTGTACCTTAAACTTGGCTTTCAGTTTAATCCCAACTGTGCACCTGTGCAGTTTTGTGACTGCATCTTGCACAGCTGTGATGAAACATGATTGTCAGTTTCATTGACCTTTAGTTGTTAAGTCATCAATTAGGAGTAAATAATAAATTGAGTCATCTTGAAGATATTATTGAGTAAACATTGCTGCCACAGATAGGACAAGAGGACTGGGAGTGTGTGTGTGTATATGTGTGTTGGGGGGGGGGGGGGCTTGCAGTTCCCAAACATTCCTGGTCCTCAGATGACCTTCTTGGGAATTCTCCCATTAGCTCCTGTCCCAGGCTGGAAGTTGGCCATGGGAATCGGGACAGATTTATAAAAATCCTCCAATGCCCCTTTCTTAAACTATGGAGCATTTCTCATGCATCTTGATGCCTGTTTGTCCATCAGGAATCTTCTCTCTTTGATGGGAAGAAATCGAGTGTGTTGGTCCAAAGTGAACATGTGTGCTATAATTTTGGCGCATTAGACAGATTACACTGTGTGCCCAGCCTGGGCATTTCTCTATTACACTGATAACACGAGAAAACAGAGAAAACATTCATAAGAAAAATGAGTGTTCCAAAGAAAAAGCGTTGCCTGCTCAAAGGCTTGTCGGTATGTCATGTACATGAAAGTAAGAGATTAAGTGTTGAGCTCAGTTAATATTTACAAATAGGTTTTTACAGTAAATCATTGTTCTTCAACGGGTGCTGCGTAGAACTGTCTACATTTTATACATGCAGCTTATTTCATTCAGTATTGATAAAGATATCTGATGTGGGAAATGCAGCAGTGAGCTTCTGAGAGATGAAATGAATGAATGACAGTCATAGATGACACAAAAACTTGACCTTTGGCCTTGATCTTCAAAGAAAGTGAAATGCTAGCATGTTATCACTCAGCAGATATCTCTGTCTTTGTGTTCGACCTGTACAGTGCACGCAGTTTGCTCTCCGCTCTAAATACAGACACCTCTGACTGTAAAAAATCAACACAGTATTCAACAGTGAGTCTTCAAACTAGTGCGTGCCAGCAATGTGTGTGTCTGTTGTGTATATACAGTCAGTGATGCTTATTGGCAAGCAGATCTTAACTTTCCACTCAGTTGCTGCATGAACATGAAGAGCTTCTTGCTGTTATGGTTTCAAGCACAAACTCTAATGGGTTACATTTAAGTTTTATTTTGAAATGTATAAAGCAGTCACATTATTCAAGTGTAATAATAAATATAAAATAAATTGAAAATATCACCAATAGCAGTAATTACTGCTTAATACCTGGCATTAGTTGTTTTTGGTTGTGTCCAATAACATTATATGCCATATGAAAAAAAACACAATATACAGTATGTTGGAGATTGTGGTAAATTAGGAAATTGCTTCATTCTAAATGTGCTTATAGCTAAAATATAATACCATAATATAATGTATTAGAAGTCCACCAGTATCATCCAGACCACCATGGTTTAGAAAGGATAAAATGCACGCTGGAGTAAAAAATATAATCTGCATTGTATCAAATGTGGCTGAAAACAGATGCTGGTGCAATTCAAATAAGCCACAAACAGGTCAGACTTCTGAGTAAAATGTAGCAAAAGTTTTTAAGCAGTTTAACAAAAATCACATTGATAAGTTCCAGTGCAAAAATGTTGTCAGCGCTGTTTACAACTGTCAAAGTTCAGCCAGTAAACCGCGGTTTTTAGGCTCAGTCTACAGGTAACACAAAAGTCCCCATTTAATCCAGTTCTGGTACTTCCAACGATGTCAGGCTCAGTTTTTAAACTCTGGACACATTTAAGGACCGCAAACCAGTCTGAGCTAGAGAACAGATGCAATATGTGAACTATGGAAAAATACTGCTTTTTTTTAAAGTATTGATTTGCTTTGTTTTAAAGTTATTTTTAATGCATATTTAATTCAAAAGACAGCTAGTTAGAACTAGATTGAAGAGTTTATAGAGAAGGTGAGCTAGTATAATGTATATATGTGAAGCAGTAACAGTGAAATAAGCACAGTGCAAGTTTGTTATAGGTTTAAGTGACATACCTGACAACCATACCAGCTAAAGGCTCAGTGCACTAAAATTAAAACTCATTTTCATCGACGAGTGGCTACACATTTTGGGGTAAAATCACATAAAAATATACAGTAAAGAGCCATTTGTTATAAACAAAGGTCCCAATGAATGTACATGAACTCTTCGTGTCTTGTATTATTCATGTTTTATGCCTTTTAAAAAATACAAATATGTCACAGTCAGGATTTTAGTGCATATTTGAGCGCTTAAGTTGTGGCCTTTTAAGAGAGCTGCGACTGGGGCCAGCCTACCTCTTGTAGTCTGCGTCAGCTGCTGCCGGCAGATAAAAGTCACAACGAGTGTGTCTTTAAGAAGTTTTCAGATACAGCCACTAAAGGCTTTATCAGCATGCTTGTGACTCAAGTCATCACTTAATTTCTACTCATTCGTTACACACAAGTAAATAATGCGAAGAAGTAGTATGAAGATGCGGGCGTAGGCTTTACAGTCCTACATCAATGGTCTCACCCGAACCCTGTGCTTTTTTCCTTCCTTTTACTGCCCTGCAGTGCAAGCTGCTGCTCCATGTTTACTTAAGTACGAGAAGAAGCCACAATCCAGTCATTCTTGACGGATTTGGCAATCTGTGTACCACCAAAACTCCAGATACTGTTACGCAGTTATTCAGTCTGAAGTGTGCATTTACTCGGACGTTGGGTTTGTGCTTCTTCATGGCTAAAAAAAAAAATTAAAAAAAATGCGGTAGCTTGTGGAAATCATCTTTAGACTTTTTAAAAATCTTTTATAAAGTGGTGACAAGCATCAGGAGCAGTATGCTTTTGGATGAAGAAATTATAAAGAAGTAGTAAACTGATCCAGGTGCAGAGTGGAGCTTCATGTCAAGACAGAAAGTTATGGTGTTTCTCAGCAGGTGGGGGCACGTGGGGATTTTTGTTTCTTTTTTCCTAAACTGACAGGTCATCTGCTCTGGTTCGGCTGCTCGAGCCGCTGGCTTTGCTGTACCTTCTCTTGTCCTTGTGCAGCAGCACATCAGGCCCGCCATTTTGGATCTGAGTGCAGCCAACATCCCTGGTCTCGGGGCTGTAGCAATTAGCATCTGGTCTCTGGTATCTCCCATCTTGGATCTGACTGTCATTAGTCTTCTGCCATCCATGTGAATAGCAGCTCATCTGGAGGAAGTTTACCTCTTCCACTGCGGCTACCATTTTGTTCTGCTCGGTGGCCATGTTCTCAGAGTTTTGTTGGTTCGCCAGTCGGTGGTTGGGGAAGGGGAGGGGTAGGAAGTGCATGGAGCCAGTCACACACTGGCTGAAATCTGGAGGTGGTGTTGATGGTGGTGGAGGAGACAGAGAGAGCTGTCGGGTTGGAGAGGTGTTGGTGGGAGTGTTGACTTTGGCAGAGCACAAGAACCGCCTGCAGTGAAGAAAATGAACCAGTGAGAAAATTTAATATTTCAACTGCAGCATGAGTTTGTGAAGCAGCGAGTATGCACTTCTGCCCGCTGTGAACCCTTCTCTAAGCATTCATTACCACAAAAGGGGGCGGCACTGCCCATTTTCCTTATTCCATTTGACCTAATGGTACATTCCAGGAAGTGAATCTGAATCATTGAAGACTTAAAATAGTTCCAGGACTACCTTTCTGTCAGGCCCTTTCTGCCTCAAATGCTGTGCTGTAAACGCAGCCTATAAACACAAAGATTCAGCAAAGCCACAACATGTATCCAGAGCCACAGGTTGACTCTACTTTCAGTGGTGTTTAAACTTACTTTTCATTTCCAATTAATCAAACTAAGAATGAAAATCACCATTCACCTTTCATCAGAAAAAAACTGCCATTTAAATTTTTTTTTTTTTAATTTTCAAAGTTTTCAGTTTTCAAAAATCCTTTCTTGTGCAGTTAAACCTACAAATTATTTTCTGGCCACGGAACAACATATTAACTCAGTTGTGTATGAAATAAACTGTTATTTATTTTCACATCTACCAGTTACAGAAAAGCTGTATTATTAATCATTTAGCCCTTTTTTGTTTGTATAAATTTGTAACAAATGTCTCCTTTTGTAGCCAATAAATGTTCCACTGTGTCTTAGTAACTGATCTTTAACTTTGTTTTTCTGCTGTGTGGCACTGAGTATAAGTGGTTTGATGAAGCCTTTATACTAAAAATAGCTGCCTGCTCAGGGGCTTAAATCAGTAAAGCAACAATAATGACTAGAAATGTGTGGAAATATCCAGCTTCTTACACAGGACATAAACATGACAATGATGAAGTAACGTCAAACAATAAACAAAGAATGAAATAAAGCATAGAATGTTTTATTATTTTTTTAACAATTTTTTCTATTCTTTTTTTAATCTTACGGTTTGCATTTGGGCCTGCAGTAGCCTAGTTTTATGTATGCACTCAATTAAAGGTTTAAAAACATGCAATTAAACTGTTCTTTAAACTAAAGTCTGTAATGAATGTGAGTTTCAGACCTGCAACAGTGTTTCCATGCCAGGTGATGCAGTTCGAGCACACTGAGGACCAGAGAGACAGCGGACACAGCCAACATGAACACTATAAACACATTTTTCTCTGTAGGTCTGGAGACGTAACAGTTGACCGGATGTGGACAGGGCCATGCCTAAAAGAGAGCGAGTAAAGGGGCTGGAGAATTATTCTATGTAGACCTGAATATCATGGCTTAATGCATAGAAAGTAATCAAAATAATGTTTGATTTTACCTTGCAGACGTACAGAGGATTGAGGAAGATTCCATACAGGAAGTATTGGAGACACAGAAACACAACCTGGATGGAGGGGCGGGTTTTTTTTATTTACAGGTAGAGATCAAGTTTTATAATCCCAATACAAGTCATTGAACTTGAATGAGCAATTTGATCCAAGCTCTCAAATACTAGTTCTTTCATTAATTTACTTCACTAAGTATCTTGGCATTTCAGGCCCTGTTACACCCACATGTAGCCTTTGGAGGACAGACATGAGCTTAAACTAGCCAAATCTTGAAAATCTTAAAAAGGCATGAATGGTGATATTTACCTCCATGATGCTGCGTATCAATATACTCAGAACGTACGTCTGTAGCAGCGCCCCCCTCAGGCGAATTCGACCTGCTGAGTGACTTTCATTTTTGTCATTTCCCTCATCTTCTCCTTTCCTCTCTCGTTTCTCTTGTCCTCCACCTCCTCCTTCACCTCCTCCCGGGTCGTCTTCTCGCTGTCCCTCCTCTCTCCCTTCCTCCTCCTCCTCCCTGCTCCTCCTCTTCTCCTCTCTGCGGACCGTGTGCATGGCGTGGCCCATGTAGATCAGGCTGGGGGTGGACACAAACACAATTTGGAGCACCTGGGAAGACATGAAGGAAATTTAGAATCAAAGGGAAGACGAGGATTGTTATTTTAATCTGCAACAATATGGTGTATTTCCTGATATGTCTCTGTTACGGGACCTCACCATTGTTTCACGTGTGCATAATTAAAAAGCTTTGGGTGTGGAGAGAAGCAGCAAAACCCTCATACACAGCAGAGCAGGCATCAGTGCTTCTTTGTCTCAGTTTATGTTTATTCCCATTAACATTCTGCTTAGAGATTATTTTGTATAGTTATTTTCACAGTCTTCTGCTTGTATAGTTTTGTGTTACATTTAAGTTTATTAGAGTTTTCTCTCTGTACTTAGTCATTTAGTTCCTGTTTTATTTTAGTTTTACTTCCCCTTGTCTCATCCTGATTAGTTTTAGCTGTCTCTTGTTACCCGGGTGTTTCCACTTCCCTCGTTACCTCATGTGTGTCTAGTTCCTAGTGTGTTCCTTTCTGTTGTCTTCTGTGTTTCTGGACTTTATCTTTGTCATCATCTTCCTCAGTAAAGGTTTGTTTTTGCTCACTACAAGTCCATTTCTGCAGCATTTGGGTCCTTCCTGCAGTTCTTAATAGAATATCACAACTAGCAATGGACCCCAGCAGACTCTCTCCTTTTTAAAGAGGACTGTTGAATTAAAGCCATGGCTCCTTCCTGAGTATGAGCCAGTACTCAGGGGGACTCATCTCGCCATGAGATCCTGGTGAACAACATGCCTTGTGGGTGCTGGGTCCTCAGGTCCCTCCTCCACCTGCCATCAGCGTTGGCTGGATGAGTGTGAAGCCTGCCAGCCATTCACCAGCAGCAGCATTTGCCGCCTGCCTGCCTGAACCAGGTTCCTTTGTGCTACCATCTCCTAAAATGAGACATGGTCCTCGACCACGCTGCCCTTCGTCACTGCAGTGGCTATTTTATTGGGCCAGCTATGTCCAGAGCCTCATCCAAGCCTTGCTCAAAGCTTCTAGCCTTGTCACCACCACTCTGCATGATGGAGGTCATCCTGCACAGAATCCCGCCCCCTTCTCCACCAGTCCCCATGAGTCCTTCCACCTGGGCTGGTCATTGCCAGGCCCCATCCACAGAGACAAAGACTTTTTGTGTGTGTGTGTGTCCAAGCCAGCTATAGCTGAGCCTTCTGAGCATCCGGAGCCAGCTAAACTTGAGCTGGCTAAACCTCCTGAGTCAGTGGGACCTTTGGAGCAACCTGAGTATTTTGAGTCTAAGCTGATGCAGTGACATCCCCAGTGGCCAGAACATCCAGAGTGGCTCTCTAGTGGAGCTCTGTCTCCACTGTCCTGCCTCAGTTGGTGGCCACCAGCCAAGTCACCTCTTCTGCTGGCCATCAGTCCAACCTCTAGAGAGGTCCATCCACCCTGATCCACCTCCAGTAGTTCTACTTTTAATATTGATCACCAACCTGACCTCCTGAGAGGTCCCCTTGCTCTGGCTAACCCCTTGAAATGCCTCTTTGCCCTACCCTGCTTTCTGGCAAGTCCCCTGAACTGACTTCCCAGCCCTCTGGATTCTGTTATCCTGGCTCTATTCTTTTAGACTGTTCCCCAGAGACCGGATTCCTGTTTGTTTTTTCTTTTGTTCGATGTGGCAATGTAGCTGGCACTGCAAGCATTTTCATAAAAGGTTACTGACGGAAAATTAAAAGTTACGCTCACTAATCTTGTATATGTAAGAGTTTATTAAACTGCCACTTGTTTTGAGATTTATCATTTTGCAGACAGTCGGTTCAGATTGGAGAATGCAAAGACAAAACTGAAAAGGCTCTTGTGAGAACTGTTATGAGACTTCTTCTTTAAATGGTGCATTGGACATGCCAGCTGAGATCTTGATAAGAGTTGCATTGTTGGATCTGAGCTGTTGTTGGGGAAAAGAACCCTGCAGGTTACTACTGGCTACTGGGTTTCCTTGAATTCATTTGCAAGGAAGCATTTTTGAAACAGCCTTTGCTCTCCATGTGCTTTGATAATCTCACTGAACAGTCTGTATAAATGCCACAACCAGTGGTTCTGGTGGACTGGGACACCATGCCTATAAAATGGAAAATTTTCACAATAATTAATCCCTTGAGGACATCAAGTGACTGCAAGTTGTTTTTCACACTGCACTAAAATAAATTGAAATCAATAGCTGCAAGGAAGGTGGCAAATTAATCTTAACACGTGATAGACTTTTAAAATTAAAACCCTTGTTCTTCTTCGACTACAAGATGCTGTAGCTTGAAATGGCTGGTGAGTGAATCGTGATGGGGAGATATTGACACTTATTTGAAAAAAAAAAACCTTTCTCTGCTTCCCTAACATCGAGTTTAACTTCTGTTTTATCACATCACACGACACGACAGTCAATGCATTACCCAGTATCGTATATGTGCTATAGGGAAGGCTCGATCATAACAGACGTTCTCGCAGCCTGGCTGCTCAGTGTCACAGTTAAAATCTTCCTGCTCGTCCCCCCACGAAGACTCAGCTGCTGTCCCAAGGACGAGGATTCGGAAGATAAACAGGATGGTCAGCCACACCTGTGGAGGGAAAAACATCAAGCAAGCTATATAAAAACATGCAAATGCTCCAAAGCACAATATGGAAGTAGACTTCAGGCAGGACCATTTATAATGAATGAAGATGGTTATTTTCATCTGCAGTTGTTCACATTTGTCAGCAGATTAATGTTCTGGGAGCTTTCTGCCCTTACACATTGACTGAAAGGCAGGGAGTGGAAGCAGCAAGAGTAGCATCAGTGCCAACAATATGACACTGATTAGGTTGGGCACACCATAAAAGGAGGAACTGGAGTTTAGATGGATTGCAGAGTGACATTTAAATAGTGTGCCCTGTATGAGATTTGTCTTTTGGATACCTCGCAGAGTTTCACCTGAGCCATCAGCTGGCTGGCACTGAGAACAGCTGATCTGCCAGCACTGACTTTGTGGCCACCCTGGACTAATGTGATTACGTACTTTAGCAAGTGGTTAGAGAAAAGGTACACAAAGACAGTTGACCTTTACAATTAGTTTTATAGAGACGGCTTTATGAGGAAGTCCGTAAGAAAGAGTGCTAAACTAGAAAATGGAGATTTGATGTGAAAGAGTTTATTTGAAGTCAGAACATTAACGTTTACTAAATCTAACCAAGTAGTGAGTTTGTGCAACAGAGATTTAAAAATAGTCCCACCACAAGACTTGAATTCCAGTCTTCTTGTTCTCGTGCCATGTCTAAACCTGTTATCTTGGTTTACAAATTGTGTTCCTGGCTTTGTCAGCAGTTCCATAAACAACTAACCTCAAGAACTAATACTTAATAATTCTCTGAAGAAAGAGTTCCAAACATGGACTCTGTCTGACTAAAGCTACTTTCAGCTGCTTCCTTGTCACAAGGGGTAGATTCACATGTTTGATTTGGCCGAGTTTTATAATGGCTGCCCTTCCAGACGTGACCCCAAAGGGGATTTGTGTCTTTGGATAGAGTCAAACTATCGACTTTTTGCATGCCAAGTTAACACTCAGTTTTTAAATTAATTTAAAAGTGTTTTAATTAAATGCATTTAATGCAGTAAAATGAGTGTTTTCCTTGGGCTTGGTAGCTCTTTTAAAGTGTAAACACTCCCCAGATGTTTCAGGAAAGCTGACCTGGATACAGAGTTTTATTTATTCTTTGTAACAGAAGATGCCTCCCTCGTATTTCGTTACAGTTACAGTGACGATAAGTTGACATCAAATCTGCCTTTGGATTAACAGTTAAGAGTTTTTTTTTTTGACAGAGTTCTTTAAAATCCCAGAAAATTAAGTTATTTTAGTTTATTTTAAGACTGGATTTCTGCGTGGTCAAACAAACAGATGTTTGTATGTATATCTGCTTATTATTCTAGGATTACAGGACTGAGACGTAAACCACAAATCATATGTCAGGATACACAAAATAAACAGGATGATTTAGAAATACATTAAAGTTCTATTTTTTGAATGGATTAGTTTGTTCATGTGCAGAGGATGGCAGACCAACGCTGTGCGTTGGTATGCTGGGCGTGTGTGTCTTGTGTGCGTTTGCTTGCATCTTACCTTGCCAACAGAGGTAGAGTGTTCCTGTACTTCCTCAAGGAAGTTTCCCAGTAGGCTCCAGTCTGCCATGACTGATTACAGCTCTGCCCAGATTCCTCAGCTCAGCCGCTGCTAAAGCTGGAGCGCCACAAAATCCACCTGAGTAACAAGGAGCATGGAAAGTTTCACATTTGTAGCAGGTGGGTCACACGATGCATTCAGGTACATCTGATGAACTAAACTCTTTAACAAAACTGGTGAGAGGTACTAATGTCCAGGAGTAATCTTCCCTGATTTGAGTTAAAATGTTACATTTTTCCATTAGATTTTAGAACTTATGTTTCAATAAATACATTTACTGATATGTATATTTTTTAATGACTTTTCCAAATAAATTCTTCAATAAAAACAGAGACTAAACAAGTTAGAAAATGTCTGTAGCATTTACATTGGACTAATTTTTGTAATTATCAAATTGAAAATGAACACGTTGATAAATAGAGCTGAACATGATATCTGTAATTGCTTGTCATGCAATGAATATAATTATAATATGACACAGTGTGCTGTTTTGATTTAAGATTAGTTTCTATTTGTCTACGATTTGTCTCAAATGACTAAATAATGATTAAAATCTTTATAATTATGGTCACTGGTCTAGTAATATTCATACCTGCACATTTCCTTGTTCTGAATATAGAGGAGATTGAAAATGTTTTTGATGAGCACTGAATCAGCATGTAGGTTTAAATAATTCATGCAGGAGAAATGCTAAGAGTAGAATATAGATTTGTTGTGTGAAACTATTCAATCAGATATTATGTCATGCATGCATTGCAGGTATGACTAAAATGGGCAAAATAGACCAAATTAAATGCATGCCTCCAGTACAACTCAGTATAATGTTTTTATTATTTCTTATTCCTTTGTATGATCTTCACATGCACTTCTCCACTTCTTCATGATTAATCAGCTAATATTTAGAGATCATATTCAGCTTCAGTAATTGTGGTGTATGCACACTGTCTTTAATGTTTCGCTGAAGATTAAAAGCTGATGTTCAGATAATAAAGAAGCTACATGTTCTCCTTGTACTGTCCATCTATATTACTAAAAAAATTTTCCACACTCTTGCACTCTTACGGTTTAGACTGCCTGTTGCCAGTTTGAGTGTGCATATATATATACATTTGTTTTCTTCTATTATTTTGACCTTCTTTCCAGCCCAGCCATGACCCCATAAATAAAATTGTCTGTGCCCAGTGCTCATTTTAGCTTCCCTCCGCGTTCCCACACTCCCCCTCCGCCTGTCTCTGGGGAAGGAAAAACTAGAGGTCTACTATAAACACTGCTACCACACACATACATACACACATGCAGTCTGTGTCTATGTTTGGTTGTGTCTGTACCAGTGTGAACACAAATCTTACTGACCAGTGCCTTCCTTATCTTCCTTCCCAGCAAACATGCCCCGTATGGGGGTGTTGAGGGCAGACCCACTGTGGGCTCTGGTACTGGCCCAGGCGAGCCCCAGTGAAGGGCTGCCCACACTAATCAGAGAGGGGCCCATTGTGGCCCTGTGGGACACCCAGAGCCCACATGGTACATTAGTGCCACCAACTGTCTGTCTCCTCCCAAGATTGAACCAGGAATTTTGCTTCATAGTAAAACCTGTAAACCACTACACTATGGAGCCACTTGCCTCAAAGACACCCCCCGCAAAAAAAAAAAAAAGGAATATGGCTTGATATCTTCCACTTCTTGAGTTCTTTTGCAGTATATCAATGAGATCCACTTTGGCTTCCATTTTATTGAGGTTTTGAATGGACTGGTTCTTATATAGTGCTTTTTTATTCGAGCACTCAAAATGCTTTATACAACATGCTTCATACACATGCATTCTTTATACAAAGTGCTTCCTATCACACTCCGATGAACACATCAGGGAGGAACCTGAGGACTGGAGCAGCCAGGGATCGAACCACCAACCTACCAATTATTAGGTGACCTACTACAGCCACCCCTACAAAGACAGAGGGAGAACATTCAAACTCCACTCCCCGGCCAAATGGTGCGATCAAACCCCTCTTGTTGTGGGGCAGCAGTACTAACCATCGTGCCACCAGATCAGTCAGCCTTCATGGCTTGGTGATTATTTTCTGTACTAGTTATAATCTAACAATATTTGTTTCAGCAGCTCAGAAAGCAGAGTTATACACACAGGTGTACACACGCTATATTTTTCAGTTTGTCGGGCTGATTTGTCAAGGTGTATAGTTTAATGTAACCTGTAGTATTTTCCTAAATTTAACCAGGTAGTTCAGACTAAACGTGAAGTGAAAATAAAACTAATTGTGAATGAAAACAAAACAAAGTGCCAAAGTCCAGGACCTGAACCACTTGCGTATATCTCTACGATGTGTGCAGAAACACACGCGGCAGTATTTGACTTTGTGTTACAATTTTAAGACATTTGTTAACACCAGAAGGTCTGAGATGATTTGTTCAGTTCTCTTGATTTAAATGCTTGTATGTCTATTTATAAAAAATAATGATATAACATGTGCTTCTGTATATTTATTTGTACGACGGAGTATTAGGGCCACATGTGCGAAGCGATTGTGGCCTCATTGCACAAATTCCATAGGAAATGAATGGAGAGGGAGCGACGTTGCTCCCTGTGTGTGTCGAGCCTCTAAGACAGCTGATCAGGTTGTTTCATCTACACTTGTTACTAAAACTGATTCTAAAGTAAAGTTTCTATAACTCATAATACACGACATTCTGGAGGTTACAGCAGACATGGCGTGGCAGTTGTTTGACTTGAAACAACTTAAATCTGCATATTTTGACTTTTTTCTTGAAATTTTGGCTTTATTCTCAAAATGCACAATTTATTTTTTTCTCAATGTGGCCCTAATACTCCTTCTTATATTTGGCTATAGTGGTTAAATAATGGTAGAAGATTGGCAAAAGGTAACAAACAAATAACATTATATTTAATTACTTGACAGTGACATACCTAATATTAGGATGATTCATTTTGATGTTAGACAAAATTTATAAATGTATGTGATTCTGCAGTTCTGTCACACTAAATCTCTCTGTGTGAGTACCAGACTCTGTATGGACTGCAAATTCTTCTGTGAGGCACAAACTTCCCAAAGCGGGAGAACAATAAAAAGCATTTTTGGGTGGAGTGGGACTGTTTTACATGCAGAATTTCTCACCCTGCTGTCATTTGATTTATGTCATTTCTTGAACCTGCCGGCCAGCGTGGCTGACCGTTTTTGTCCCAAACTGGATCTTGTTGCGTCTCATAAAAAAGACTATTTCAGAGTCTTTTTTGTAAAGCGGCTCTAATTTCACATGAAAAATGAATATGAACTTTAAAAATCTGCCCAGAGAAAAATTGCTTAAAATCAGATTGCAGATTTTAATTCTAATTTTCGCCAACTTATTTATTAAATGCCCATCCCTTCCTGTTTTTGTGAAACCCAGAAGCTTCGAACAAACTGTGTGTGTGTGTGTGTGTGTGTTTGTGTATGCGCATTCATGTCGTTCACAAGTGATCCCAGCATCATTAATAACAATATTGCTTCCTTCTACAGACTTTCGCTTGACCTTTGTGTGTGTATGTGTGTGTGTTTGTGTGTAAGGGAGGTAGACTGGGTGTGTGTGCAGAGTCAGTATTGTTCTGCATCCTGTCTTGATAATGGCACACACACACACACACACACATACACAAAGCCCCCCCCCCCTTCAGCTGGTTTACAATAAAAATGATGAATCACTGACATCGCTCAGATATGAGGATGTTTTCGATGCGATAATGAATAGAACAGAATAGAAAGTATTAACAGGTCAACATGATAACATTCTGCCACATCCATCAACATCAGGGGCATTCATGTGGAAATAAATTCCAAGCTGAAGGATTCAATCTCAAACTTTTGTCACTGTCCTAAAATAATAGCCAAAGACATTTTTTCAGGTTTTTCAGAAAACACAAAAAAACTGAACCAGATATTGAAAATTAGATGATTTTGGAAGTTTCACACACACACACAGAGCGAGAGTCTGTCATTGTGTATCTGTCTCATTTCTCAGCTCAGTCAAAGTTCTGGAGTCTAAAAATGCTGTTTTGTGGTAATTTTGTAAGACTGATGAGGGTACAGTTATTGAGCAAACACTGAATGCATGAAAACAGATGTTCAAGCTTTTTATAATAATTATATATTTAAGATCTTATGCTTAAAATTAAACCACGCCGTAAGCATGTTGCACGAAAACTCTACCACAAACAGATAACTTTACCTGATTTATGATACAAAGGAAGGGAACTGACAGCCTGAGAAAAAGCTTTTGTGAAGTTAAACTGATGGATGCTTTCTTCCGGTTGGTGAGGTGCTTATGAGCAAGGCACTCCTCCCTTTAAGAGCTGATCCTCAGGAGGCAGACGCAGCAGGTTTCACAGATGCAGGTGTTCAGGTGATTTCCAGCAGTCTTTGATGAATGACAGCCACTTTTCAGCTCTGAGTGTGAGCGTTTCCACTCGGCCTGAGTCACTGAATGTCAGCGTGAACTTGATGAACCCGACAAACCTTCAGGACAGGCCGGTTGAGACGGACACAGCAGCAGACGGATGGAGAGAGTCGGGTTAATTCAGTGGAGCTAATAGAGAGTCAGACCAGCAGCAGACAGACGGGAGCAGTTTGTGTCCAGAGAGATCTGAACTAAACTGAAATGCGTGAGACTGTAGTTTATACCCTCTCTCTCTCTCTCTCTTTCTCTCTCTCTCTCTCTTCTCTCTCTCCTCCATCCACATCTCCAGAGGAAGTGGGCCTGGTGCCTTGCTGCCTGCTATTCAGCCCTCAAATGTAGGTGCATGTGTGTGTTTGTGGTGTCTGGCATCTAAAGGAAGTCACATATTGTATTAAGACACAATGGCCAAAGGACCCAGTCCTGCATTCCTTCATGTCACTCTCTATATGTGTCTCTCTACCACTTTTACACTCTGTTAAGTGACCTAAGCTTAAAATATAATTCCCCAAATTGCAGTTCAATCCTTCCAACCACGGAATAACAAATTGAAAAAAAAGAGCACGGTGAGCTTTGTTATGGAACCTCTGTGGAAAACCACGGCAAGGTCGAATCCTTATTCCTGATCTGAGACTAATCGCTCTGATTTCATTTTTTTAAGTCTTTCTTTCTGTGATTTCAGGGCACTAAATTCATTTCAGTTAATTTTTTTTATGGAAATTGCAATTTGTCAAATATAATAAAGTCCAATTCAGAACTCCATCTTTGCTCAAAATAAATAATAGGCACAGACGCAGCATGTGACAGCACCTCATGACCTCAGAATGACTGAAGGTTTAAAATGTTGGACAGAATTTTGCTCGGGGCTTTTTAATCAGCATGGAAACACGTTCTAGCAGCTGTGTCTCCTTTTCAGAGAACTTGTGATAGAATCAAAAGCACCGTGGTTTCCTCCGGGCTGTTATCAGTGAGTCTTTCCCCCAATATATCTAAAGCAGTGGTTATACCATGTGACACTTAAAACAATGTGGTGAACAACACTGCACAGCCAGAGGATATAAACTTTACACCAAATCTCAGAAATTTTCAAGTTAATTTTCTTGTTTTGAACTGACTGAACTGTGATTAAAGTGTCCTGATATTTTACGAAGCTGCGACCTGAGAGCGTCTAAGGCTGCTGGAGGTAGGTTAAACATAAAGTGATGGCATTCAGAGCAATGTCAGTGGATCCAGCGATAGCTGATAGTACGTGATCCTCCACTGATTGCTTTGTCTCCAAGTCAGTGGGTTTTCTTTAATGTGTTGCTCAGATGCCTGAAATAAGATCTGTGGTTAACACAAGCTTTGAAAATTGTAGGGTTTTCTCTAAACATAAACTATGCAGTATACTTACCAGTCACTTCATTAGGTACTATTTGACTGCCTGTTAACACAAATACCATGTGATATTTCAGTTTTTCTTTTTTAATAAATTTGCAAAAAATTTCTGCATTTCTGGGGGGTTTTCTATCAAGATGGGGTGCTGAGTGTACATTAATGAGAAATAAAATTAACTTTTTTGATTTTAGCAAATGGCTGCAATGAAACAAAGAGTGGAAAATTTAAAGGGGTCTGAATACTTTCTGTACCCGCTGTAAAACTGCTGATGTCCTGGGACTTTCCCACACAACCGTCTCTAGGCTTTACAGAGAATGGTCTGAAAAGGAGAAAATATCAAGTGTGCAGCAGTTCTCTGAGTGCTGATGTCAGCGAATGGCCAGCCTTCTTCGAGCTGGACAGGAAGGCAACAGGAACTCTAGTAATCACTTGTTTCAGCTCAGGTATGCAGAGGCATGAATGTGCAACACATCTAACTTTGAAGCAGATAGGCTACAGTAGCCTCATGTCAGCTAAATATGGAAAATTGAGGGTACAGTTCACATGGGCTCACCAAAGTTGGATAATAGAAAACTAGAGAAATGTTTCCTGGTCTGATGAGTCTCGATTTCTGCAGTGACATTCAGATGGTAGGGTCAGAATTTGGCATAAACAACACGAAAGCATGGATCCATCCTGCCGTGTATAATGCTTCAGGTTGGTGGTGATGTAATGGTGTAGGGGACATTTTCTTGGGCCACTTAGTACCGACAGAGCATTGATGAAACACCACGGCCTACCTGAGCCTGTGATGCCATCATGTCGGTATGGACCGAAATCTGTGAGGAATGTTTCCTGTGTCGTGCTGAATCTACACCACAAAGAATTAAAGTAGTTCTGAAGGCAAAAGGAAGTGTCTGATGAGGCAGGTTTTCCAGACAAGTTGCTAAATTTAACATCATTATGTTGAATACAGGAGCTTATTAGATGAAATACAACTGTTGTATAGTTTGTTTAAAGGCTACTGCTAACATTTTAATTCTATTTATTGCATTTACAGTACAGAAAGAACAAAAGTTGCAATATTTTTCTGCAGGAATTCAAAAACCAGTGGATCCTCCCGCTTGCTTTTTGTCACATGAAGCAGAGCGATCCCAACTTCTGGGTTGACCTACAAAAAATAAATAAAAAATACATTCCTGTGGCACAAAACTGCAGATTCCACCCCCCAAAAAACCTAATGTTGGTCAAAATCTTCTTACAGCGACGAATCTTTTCATCAAAGCTGAGCATTTAAACCACAGTTGATGCTTTACAAAGCGTGCATGAATGGTCTTTATTTTGTTCCAATTAGCTTCAAGAGATTTTTACGACCATGAAAAAATAAATAAATAAAAATCTCCACTGAGCTTGTTGATTTGTTGTTAATTCACTTATTATTTGCTCACATGTTTATTGACTGGGCAGATTTTACCATATCTGACTAATCTCGAACTCAGTCCTCCACATGTGACCTGATCATATTAAACACTTTGTATGATTATGGGGGTGGATCTTTACTGTGTATTGGGTGGAACAGACTAATTGTGTGAGATTTGGGGTCCTCACCCAAAAAAAGCATCATTTTCTGCATCAGTTAAAAGTATAAATCATTATCACAATTCTGAATGAACTGCCGTGAAGTTATGAGATGTGATGTATGTTTTTGTAGCCTTTTAATATGAAATTTGATTCAATTATGAAATTGTGCATTACGTCAACAGGGGATTAACAAAACAGCTCCAAGCATAATTACACACTTTCCACTTTTCCATTTAACTTCAGATCGTTGTGTTGTTGTGATGCTTTGTGCTGACAAACAGATGTTTGCCAGCAATTCTGATATTTTTTCCTAAACTTTCTAATAATTTATCAAGCAAAAATGATGACCTTTCGTCAGTCCAGCCTCTTGAGAAAAAGGATTTGCGTCTGAAGCCCTGGAAATGTTTTAGACATCACAAAGAGAAAATAAATAAATAAAAGGGGGTGGAAAATCAAGAGGCTGATACAGAAAACTCCAATTTCATTCCAGCATAATCAATTTTTGAGAAGGTATAAAAACTAGATGTCAGCAGCACGCCATTTAATGAATGCAGCTCTGTTTAAAACTGGACTGAAACTGAAACGATTCAGTGATGAGATGCAGAGCGAGCGTAGGCAGACTTTTACTTCATCTCCTCGCCTCCTCTTTAAAATGTGTCTACGTGTGTGTGTATGAACACTATATTTGTGTGTGTGCATTTCAGGGTGTTTTGCATGCATCACACCTCTGCTATCATTTAGCTAATGGGGAGAACGATAACATACCTTCCATTAAAAGAACACACACACACACACATGAAAAGGATGTACACACTCTGGCTGACCCTCTGCACTATTTTTAGGAAGCGCTCCATTGGTGTCACTGCGGACACCAGGAGGGTGGATTTTATCTGTAATCTCAATAACCTCCTCTGACAAACAGCTGACTGTCACACCCGAGAGAGCGGGAGAAAGCTACCAAGAGGGGCAACAAATGCGAACAACATGTTAACACAGTGATGCAGGTGCAGCATTTTGCTACTGGAAACGGTTACACTGTGAGCAGATGGGTGTGACTGTAATTTGCAAGAGTCATATGTCTACAAATTTATTTAACATACTTTTTATATATATATATATATATATATATATTTTTTTTTTTTTTAATATGGCCAAAACTTTTGAAATGAATTAATGCTTCATTTCAAAAGTTTAGGGAAAGTCAAGTCACCAAAGCAGGTGGCGCCTTACCATCTAACCTTGTGTTCCCATCTTAGAGTAGAGACAGCTGTGACTGCATAGCTCTTACAGGACCATCTTTTCTTTTGGTGTCTTTTATTAGATTTGGTGTTTGGTTCTTTGAATGATTTGCTGCTATTTCAGAGCTGCAGATATTCAATAAAGTCAGAGGAAAGACTTCCACAAACAACTGTATGTCATGGTCCTGGGTCTTCTGCCCATTGTTTTGTGTTTCAGTCCTGTTGTCATTGATATTCTTAGTTCATTATGTTTTGAGTCCTGTCCTTAGTTACAGTTATTGTAAATATTCTTTTTTCCTTTGCTCTCCTGGTTTCCTGTGTCCCTGTGCTCCAGTTCCTGTTTAGCTCTCCCTTAGTGTGCCTGACTCCCTCATGTCAGTCCCCTGGATTTAGGTCATGTCTGTTCCTCCCCCTGTTTAGTTATGTTTCCTGTTTTATTTTCCTAGCCTCCTGCTCCCTGTGTGTTCTGCTTTGCTTCCCTTGTCTCATTGGTTTGATTCAGTTCACCTGTTCTCTAAAGTTGTGTTACATTTCATCCTGTGTGTGTTTCAACCCTTTGTTTTCCTCAGCTCATTGTTGCATCCTCATTGTAGTTTCCGTCCTCTGTGTGCGCTGTCTGGCTATGTTTGTCTCCAAGTGAGTCTGTATTTTGTCCGGCTGACTTTGTCCAATTCTGCCCTGAGTTTTCCAGATAAACAAAGCTTGTGTTTAAAGTTTAATCCTGTCCTGTGAGTCTGCTGGGTCTGCCTGCCACACAGCAGTAGATGACACTGTAAAAATCTGGGTCCCATTCCTTATTGACCTCTGACAAAGAAGCTACTAAAATATGTGTAACCAATATACTGTACGCATTTATTATGACTGCTAATATTGCCTATTGTAGTTGAGCTTCATCTGCTTTGTTTCAGTTTGCAGTTCAGGCCATGATGTGCCTGTCGTGCCTGTCATGGCATTATGTATATTACAAAGTTTTGACACAGAATAAATATCTTTATCTTTATACTGAAGATTGTTTGAAACTTGACTGATATTTTGTTACTGGCATCTGCAACTGACGATGACACAGAAGAATGATTGTCTCTGTGGGCTCATGACTCTCTCCCATTTCCAGTTCTGGCCCTTTAAGCACAGTTAGACAATGCAAGACACTGGTTTCTGTTTATGCCTAAGAATAAATAACACATCTACATCCAAAATTCCCTTTCTTGTTCAGTGTGTTGTTCAGATTATATATTTAGTCATAAGGTTTACACTTGTCTGTGACTGCAGGCAGGTGGAAACCATCTGTGTGGGGCTGTTTGTGTCATTCAACATCTTTTAAAAAAAAAATATTATGTGGATGCTCGGTGTAGTTATTCACACATTTACCAAACAAGTGAAAGATCCGCAGTTTGATCCTTGGAGCGGGGACATGGGGTGCAAAACAAACAATATGCCAAACCAAATATGTGACACTACCTGCTGTGGTGACCCCTGATGAATAAGGAAGCAGCTGAAAGTAGCTTTTATGTGGATGCCAGGCATCAATTTTTAATGCTTAAAGAGAGAGAGAGAGAGAGAGAGAGAGAGAGAGACGTTACTGTTCTGCCCTCTGCTGGTCACAGTGCAGCACTGCACCCTAGCCTCGACAGGTTTGGAGATTTGTTGGCTTTAAATCTGATTTGTACTCAACAACCTGAGGGTCACAAGTGTTTCTTCTCCACCTGACACTCATCTTCATAAAGTATAAAACAACCTCTGCTGTTAATGTTGCGTTAGAGACAGTTTTATTTGTCATAAAAGCTCAGATGTTTGTAATAATGTTACCGTTGGGTGTTTTAAAAACTACTCCAGCATGTGGCACCTGTGTTTTTACTAAGTTTATTTAAATATAGCCAGCATTTATGAAGTCAAATGATTTGTTTATATTTTATCTGTAAATTAAGACACTGAATATTTCTGTAGACAAAAATTTACATTTTTTTTATTATTGATTAGTGAAACTTATCAATTTTAATAGAAATAAAAATTTATAAATTCACAAAACATTAACTTTTGGAACTGTTTTGTGTTTAAAGCCTTTCTTCATGACTGCAGCAACATTGAGCGACGCCTAAACGTAAACATTTAAATACAAATAAATACAAACACTTTGAAAAATGCAGCTATTTGCAAATCTCATAAATATTTTATTAACAACAGAAAATAGGAAACATATCAAATGTTGGGGCCAAGGCAACAAAAAGCAGGAAAGTAAGTGGCACTAAAAAGGAAATGCTGGAGGAATGTTTTGTAATTAATAAGTTTAACTGGAACTGGGATTCCAACCAGGATAGATAGATGATGTCATCCACGTTGGCAGCATTTTGTGTGTGTAGATCTTCCAGGAGCTGAACAGCACTATTGTTGAATTGTTAAATGTAGAAAACAGCAGTGACTCAGTTTTATGTGCATGCCTGTTTAAGGTTGTCTGAACATGTTGTGTGCCTTTAACTTGTCATTCCCAAAAAGAAGACACTTCCAAAGTGTTTTTTTGTGTGTTTCTGAGGCTCGAGGGGGTAGAGGGGTGGGGGCTGACTCCGGACAGCTGGTCTTCTTTCTGTTCCTTCATCACTCCTCCTCCTCTCCCTCTTCTCTCTCTCTCCTCCTACCGTGCTGTTATTTCTCGGCAGAGTGAAGCAGGAGGCTTCACTGAACACTACTGGATATTAACTCATCATCTGTGCAGGTCCATGAGGATATCTTGGATGTTTGGATGTTTAGCTTTGAACCGACTGACTGTGAAGTGAACTCTGGACACGGGCCGGCTGATTCTTACAGGCTGTTTTCATGCTGACTGGTTGCACCAGCTTCTGGGCAAAGTATGATTAAACTCACAATTATTTTATTATTAGTAGGAGGAATATTCATAGTAGCATTACCGATTATGGCATAAGCCATATGTGCAGCTTCACCTCTGTTAACGCTCACATAAACATGACGATTATTGCACGTCTGCTGTCTCCAGATGTCGATCATCTCTGTGCTCCTGCTGCAGTTGCTGCTCCTCTCTCCTCCCGTGTCCTCCTCTCCCCTCGCCAAGGTAAGCTCACAGCATTTAAACTGTCACTGTAATTCTGCTGTTCTCAAAAACATTCATATACAGGTCCTTATAATGGTTGCTGGTAACTTTGAATATTACATACGTAAACAAGAGGGCATTACACAGAGATTTAAGCAGAAAACCAGAAACTTATAACAAGTAAATGACTTAAACTCCAGACTGCAGATGGGTATACTGATGATTACTTTAGGGTTAAGAGATATAATTCCACTGATTGCACTTCCTGTTTTCTTTCTTTCACTTTTCTCCTGGAGTGGTTTTATTTCATAGACTGGATTAAATCGATCTAAAATAGTCACAAAGTAGGAGTCGCTCATGTCTCATTTGTCATGACCTCATATCTTTAGGAAAGTGGCAGCATGTGTTGTGTGCAGATGTTTTGACACACAGCGATGGTGAGCAGGTCCTCAGGTATGTCTCTGAATGGAGCTGTCAGCAGTTCATCTCCAATCGTACTCCCTCCAGCTGTAATTTTAGTGGAAAAACACTGTGACTGTGAGCATGTTTGTTTCAAGCACAGTTTCCACTGAAGCTTTTTTTAAATTACCTGTAAGTGAAGAATGCAAATCAAAAGGAAATATGCTTGGTGACACACACTCAGTTTTACTTTCCTTTAAAAGTGTCAGCAATCAAAAAATCAAAACACTGAAAAATGCAAATAAAATCTATTATCATTATATGTTAAGAGATTTTTTTATTAAGAGTACATAGTACTCTTGTGCTGTTCAATGTTATTTAAATAAATGATGATCTAAAAAGAAAATATGTGCTGGAAGTTTAGAATTATTTTTTTAAGCAAAGGGAGCTGGGAGCAGAAAAATGAGGCTGAGTGAGGGAAGCAGAGTTAAACTAAACATGAGCAACAAAGTAAGACATCCATTCATATGGATTGTGTGTGTGTGCATGTGTGTGTGTGTGTGTGTGTGTGTGTGTGTGATTGTGTGCATGTGTGTGTGTGTGTGTCCTCTCAGCTGGTTGCTAACAGCAGGTTTTCAGTGCAGCAGGTGTCAGCTGGACCCGCACAGGCGACAGATGTAGCTATTGTGTGTGTGTGTGTGTGTGTGTGTGTGTGTGTGTGTGTGTGTGTGTGTGTGTGTGTGTGTGTATGTGTGTGTGTTCACCCTTCTGTGTATTTGTGTAGAACAATCTGAGTTTTAAACCTGAGGTTTTCTAAAGTGAGAACATTTTTGAAAAGTGATGGGTTTTAAAAGACAATCTAAAGATTAAAGTGAGGACTGTTCAGGCTAATGTCAGAGTCTGAGAACTTGGACATGTACTTATGGTTAGAGATGTTTGGGAATGCATCATTTCAATAGAGTGCTCATGCAGGAATGTTTTGGGTTTTCCATGGTGTAAGTAAAGAGGAATGTCAGGAATTCCAGTGTAAACCTGTTCTGTGTATATGTTGTTTCATGCTTCACTGTCTCCTGTGTTCATCCTCTGCAGAACTGTAATGTAAGAACATTATCTCATAAACAGCGATGAACTTACTGAGAATTATCCTGTGAATCTTCTCAGTTTTTTTTTTATTTTTTATTTTTAGTAAGTTTCTGGAGTTTTTGGCAATGCTTACAGGGACGGTCGGGCTGGGGTGGCACGACATGCCTTTTTATTTTCTGTGTAACAAATCACTGTTGGTCAAACATTTACTTTGGTCAATCACTCTTATCATTTATAATAAAGACAATGAAATTTATTATAATTATGACATTTATGGATGAGAATCTAAAATTATCATCTTACATAACAGCACATGGTAATAAATACAATAAAAGAATGAAAATTCATATCAAACTAATTTTTTTTCTTGCAGTTAATCATTATTATGTTACCATAACATTATTTCTTTTATGTCTTTAATTGTATTTTCTCACATCTTTTATTCTATCCTGCACTTTTGTATATTATTTACACCCTCCACATTTTATTACTTATCTCACAGCTTTTGGAGTGAGGTAAACCAGTCTTTGGTATTCTCGCTGATAATGACTTCCTCATATTATAATAATTCAGTAAATTACTGTTAATAAAGTTTTTCTGTATATTACAGAGGTTGCTTTTAGAGAAAAAAATCACAAATCACACTACATCATCAGCCCTAAACATCAAACAAAGAAACATTTTTGCTCTTTAGCTGCCAAATAATGCACCATTCAACACTGATGAGCACAAATTCACTGAACTTACAAATCCGTGACTCCTGGATGCTGAAATAAGAAGATGTTGGGAAAAGTCCGGAATAAGAAAGAATTTAAGATGAGATGTGTCGCTGTGCAGCTGCTTCAATAAATTTTTGTTTGTATGTGTGTGTGTGTGTGTGTGTGAGAGAGAGAGAGAAAGTCATTGTCATTCAAAGCAGCATGTGTCTCTCAGTGAGAGGTTAAAGGTCACCATCTGGAATGTGGAGCACACCCACCCCGAATTATTCCTACACACTTCCCATTTCTCTTCACTGTGATGATGATGATGATGTGTGTGTGTGTGTGTGTGTGTGTGTGTGTGTGTGTGTGTGTGTGTGTGTGTGTGTGTGTGTGTGTGTGTGTGTGTGTGTGTGTGTGTGTGTCTTCTATGTTAGGATGAGTCAGTGTGTGCCAGGACTTTCTGCGGTGCAGGTAGAGAGTGTGTATCGACTGACAGAGGAGAGCCCGTCTGTCGCTGTTTACAGGTAAAGGTACTCAATACTAACGCATCATCATTCCACCAAAAAGTGTGCACTTGTCACAGTGAGACTGCAGATCCTGCATCTGCATCTGCATCTGATATTCTTCTGTATTTTTTTTCTTTGCAGCAATGTGAAGTCTCTGAGCGCTGGGTGTGTGGCAGTAACAGCAAATCCTACAGGAATCACTGTGAGCTGCACAGAGACGCCTGCATCACCCAGACTAAGATACATGTGGAGCACAGAGGACACTGTCTGGGTCAGTACACAAGAACACAGAAACTTTGCAGAAAGTCTTTCAACCGTATGAGTCACAACCAAAGGCTGTATGTGTGTTTCTGTTTGCAGAGAAACCAGCAAAGGCAGGTGTGAGCCCCAGTAAGTCATGAAATATTTCAGACTCATACTCAAATCAGCAAACTTACACGGCTGTGTTTAACGCCACTCCGTCTTCCATGTTTCACGCTCATAGTCGTGTGTTTCCTGTCCGATCGGGACTGGATGAGAGAGAGAGTGATCCAGTGGATTCAGAAAGAAGCTCAGTCTGACCATCTGGCCTCAAACACATCAGCCAGTGACCTCCTTCAGGTGTATTTCCAAGTGAGAAAATATGTTGAATTTCCTTAGAGAATTATGATACAAGTCAACTTTAATTCAACTTAGTCAGATATTCTGGTACCACCTTCCAGTAAGGTACCAAGGGTTAATAAGATGTAATTAACTGATATATTTATGGTCCATAAGTGACTTACTAATGTTTATTTATTTTTACTTTTATGCTTACTTGTAGTTCAGTTATACTCTATTAAAGTACTTTGGTAACAGTTTCAAATTACCATCGTTAGAACATGGTACACTAAATATAAATGATGCCTGTTCTTATTTCATTGCTAACAGCGAAGTAATTTTATTGGAACCGTTTTTAGATTACTTTTAGTGACTCTAACCTTGCAGCATGTTTAATTAAACACTTGTTTTAAAGGGTGCACACACAGGCAGAATCACACCATTACTACCTGTTTGGTTAGGCTGAGAGACTAGAACTGGTTAGATCTGAAGCTACATAGCCTCAGCCTTATGGTATACCATTATGCTAACCATTTATTAACTTATACATAGAGCCTGGCATAGGTATTTACTGCTTGCATTGTTATTTTGAACAGATTCACTTCCTAGTTTAAAAAAAAAGAATATATATGACAATAACTAAATGAGGTGTAAGATGTTTTGTATTCCTGTGCATTGATTATGTTGTTGTGTCACAGGCGTATGATAATGGGGATTCACAGCTTGACTCTAATGAGTTTCTGCTGTTCCTGAAACATAATGAGACAGCACTCAACATCACATACTCAGAAACTCTGGAGACTAACCTGCTGCTGAGGTATTCAAATGATTTCAGGATGAATTAGTTTCTTCTTTGCTGTTTTGTTTTGTTTTGTTTTGTTTTGTTTTGTTTTGTTTTGTTTTGTTTTGTTTTGTTTTGTTTTGTTTTGTTTTGTTTTGTTTTGTTTTGTTTGTTTTGTTTTGTTTTGTTTTTATGGTGCAGCACATTTAAATCAACTGTAAATCAACTAAATGTCCAGACTTCTCCAGTCACTTCTCTCTCACGTCTTCCTCTTTCTTAGATCTCTGTGTGTTGATGCTTTGATAGAGCTGTCGGATGAAAATGCCGACTGGAAGCTGAGTTTGACTGAGTTCATCAACTGTCTCACACCCGCCTACCGCCCACCTGAAAGAAGTAAGCATAGATATACACACACACACGCACCAAAAGAGGAGTATGAGCCTGGAACACTGGACAAATACTTTTGCTATTCTCTTTGTATCCAGCTGTGGATTTATCCCAGCCCTGTCTATTAAATCAGCAGGAAAGAGAGGAACTGTTACTACTTGGTAATGTATATGTACCCTTTTGGCCTTTAAAGAGGTACATATAGTTAGATATACTTAGTGGTAAGATGCTAACTAGACTTATGATCTACTGGTATAGATCATGTCTACATAGAGGGGGAAAATATATTTATTAACTTTTACTGTATCCTGATTTCTGGGAGTTTTGAGTTTTGACTCACTAAAATTAATCAAGACAACTTCTCCCTGTGCTAATACACAATGAAGCCAAAGCCTAATCACTGTCTTTTGCTTCTCAGTATAAATGGGCTGTGTTGTGCTTGGCTGGCCTGCTGTATGTCTTTAATGTCACAATGACATTAAATTAAAAATATGAATGAATCTTTTCCTTAAAATGAATCATTTTAAGATTAGATAATCCGGGGAAAATGTTCTTTCTGTTAACCAGCTGTAATAGTTGTTCTTATGTTTATTACATTGTGTGTGTGTGTGTGTGTGTGTGTGTGTGTGTGTGTGTGTGTGTGTGTGTGTAGAGTGCGCTCTGGAAGATGAGGTCTTTGAAGATGGAGCTGAAACTCAGATGGAGTGCAACAAGTGTGTGTGCGCCTGTGGAAATTGGGTGTGCACCTCTCTGACTTGCAAGGGTGAGAGTCCACACCAACATACGTCATGGTGTTTTTTTCTTCTGTTTCTGTGAGCTGCTGTGTTTATCTCTGCAGCATGATCGCATGTGTTTCAGGGGAGCGTCAGGTGGAGGAGGATACTCGTGGAGGAGGAGAGGAGGAAGAAATGAGTGAAGAAGAGTGGAGCAGGAGGGTGGCTGAACTCAATGCTTTACAGTTTGACAGTCCCTACTGAAACTATTTTTATCATTAAACTTTAAATCATTACTCAAAGAGAGATATTACGCCAACACAAATGTGACACAAATTTTGGCCACAGTGACAGAAATACATTTTATTTAATCTACATAAATAAATGCAATAAACTGCAGAATAAGGGAATTTAATAAGAACAACAGTATTCCACTTCCAGATTTTCAAATAAAAAAAATATTTCATTTATACTGAGTAGGTACTAGTGGAAACGCGGCACAACTGCATGCCTCTGGACTGTGGGAGGAAACCGAAGTACCCCCCACGCAAACACAGGGAGAACATGCAAACTTCACACAGGAAGTTTCTCGCCTGTGAAGGACCGTTGCGCTGTGAAGCAGCAGTGCTAACCACCATGCCACTGTACACATTATTATTCACATTTATTAAAGTTTTTAATTGATTGTTTTATGCTTTCTAAGATTGGAACAGGATTTTCTGGCTTCTGAAGAATTTTTGATTGAAAAATCTGAAAAACACAAAAAAAAAAATTTGGTCTTTTTCTTTTCTTCGTTTAATAGATAAACATGTCTAACCCATCAGTCCCCTCATTATTAAAGAAAAAGTATTTATAAAAACTAATTTCTGGAAGAAATTAAAAACCCTGGGTGAATGGTCCCTCAGGGTTTATTAACGAGATACTACTTTAAGTATTCTGGTAGTGAATTTAAGACTGCTGTTTTTTATACCATTGTTTCTCTAATAAATATTATTCTGATAATAACTTTTAAATCCTTTTTTAATTCACACAATATATGCACATGTAGGTTTAAAAAAATGGACAAAATTCAAAATAACAATAACACAAGTTTAAAGATTAAAGTGGGAGGGAGGATGAAAAGCAAAATTTAAAAAAATCACAAAAACTGGTAAAATGTTTACTTTAAGACAATACATCAATAAGGTCTCCATACAGGCTCCTCCCCTCTCATTGAAAGACACGCCCCTTCAATGTAATTGCTCAGAGCTGTGACAGCGTTGCGGTCCTCCCCTGTGGTTGGTAATGGTTGATTTGGCCCATAGTGGAAGCTGCCAGCCTGGAATGGACCACTGTGGCTGAGCGGAGGGGGAGGAGGAGGAGGAGGAGAAGACAGGTAGGAACTGTATGGAGGAGGTTGGGTGGAGTAAGGGAGGGCAGGCAGGTGGTGCATTCTGGGAGTAGGAGCAAACGAGGTTGTCAAAGAGGTCACGGGGCCCAGAAACGACTCATTCATCCACAGAGAGGAGGACGGAAAGGATCTGCATTCTGAAGAGAGGCAAGCAGCAGCAACGTCAGTGTTGTCCAGAGCTTTTAATCAAGTCTCAAGGTCTTCCTCAGTTTGTTCAGCTGTCACCATGACCCAGTCTTTCATTAGAGGATCAGGTTTTCTTTGTTACTACGACACAGGTGCACAGTTTTAAGTATACTGCATACATTTTATCATAACCTTTTATACTAAAATGTTGTGATGTAGGCTAATTGGCTAAAATAAAATATGATTGCAATATTTGTTGATAACACTGTCTGTGTAGAAATGTAGAATAAACCTAGAACATCTAAGTTAATGTTGATAATACACACCCATCAGGCAGAACATTATGACCACTGTTGTGCTGGTCCCCCTTTTACTGCCAACACAGCCCCGACCTGCCGAGGCTTGGACACCACTAGACCGCTGAAGGTGTGCTGTGGTATCTGCACCAAGATGTTAGCAACCTTTAAGTCCTGTAAGTTGCGAGCTGCGGCCTCATTGATCGGACTTGTTTGTCCAGCACATCCCACAGATACTCGGCTGAACTCAGATCTAAGGAATCTGGAGGCCAAGTCTGCATCTTAGACTCATTGTTGTGCTCCTCAAACCATTCCCAACCAGCTGATTCATTTTCTATTTATTTGCTTTCCCATGATATAGTTCATCCATCTATTTCTTAACTGCTTGTCCAATCAGAGTGATGTCATTCACAGTGGTTATAATAATTATTGTTATTTATTTATTAATTTTTAGGTCCTCCATATATTTGCAGTTTTGTATGTGAAAGTTAACACTGATGAGAACATACTGAGGTTGGACCGGTAACTGATCCATACTGATCAATAAGATTTAATTAACACTTTATGTCTTACCTGATGAGGCTGTGCTGCTGATGGTGCTGGAGGGCCTAAACACTCCTGACTTTATCTCCTTCTGCCTCTGTCCTGAGTGGGAGAAGGAGTAAAGGTAAAGCCTGCTGTCATCACCTCAGAATCAATCTAATGAAACTATTTTCACTTGAGTTCACTAACGTCTGGGCAGCCGTGGTCCATCCACGGTAATCTTGATGGCCCTGTGCAGGGTGGCAATCTGAGGAGGTGAGGTCAGCACATTTATTGTCAAGGTAAAGCTCTTGCCTGAAAAACAATAATAACACAGAAATATAGATATGAAAGTGGTTCAGTATGCTTTATAGACATTACCTACTTTATTTATTTCCTTCATTGAATCAAAATTGTAGTTTTATTCTCATTTATTGCTTTGGATGCTCAAGGCTTTTTACTTTTTAGTGTACTTTATCCAGTATTATTTTATTTTATTGCATTTTATTTTATTTTGTACCACGCTAAATCGGATTTACATGGAGGCTATTTTAAATCTTATGACTTTATATTTTATTTAAATTGGCTCACCATTATATATTTTATTTTCTATTAATTTACTATAGTATTATTGACCTGTCATTCATCTGTGAAGCGCTTTGAACTAAATTAACTTGTAGGAAAGCTGCAGATAAAGTCTCATTGATGTTATGTCAGTGATCAAAAAGATGGCACAGGATCATCAACAAACTGAATTACAGCATTGACATTGTTTAAAGACAAATAAAGTCAAATACGTTCAATTTAATGTGTGTGTGTATATATATATATATATATATATATATATATATATATATATATATATCTAGAGAGAGAGAGAGAGAGAGAGAGAGACATGGATAGATAGATAAAATGAACAGAGGGGGTAAAGGGAGGATGGAGGGCTGTTGGCCTTCTGTTTACTGACATGCTGATATGAATAACTGCTGGTGAAATTATTGTAAGAGTGCTTTGCCTACCTCTTCCGCTGCGACCTACAAAGCGGAGGTCGTTGAAGTAGGCATAACCTTGCTTCATGGTGGCTGTGGCATTGCGTAGCTCAGCGCTGCTGTTTTCATCATTGCCAGCCATCACTGTCACAACCACACCATCAGGCACATCATTGCCCACAGCAACCACCTGAAAGATTGAAAAACATTGGGACTGGTCTTTCAACCTTGTGACCAACAGATTTTTACTCTTTTTGTATGAATAAACTTGAAGGTTAAATTTGGGAAAAGATTTGTCAAAAATAACTTTGATCTGAAAATAAGCCCAGTGCATATTAAATTACATACAGTGAAGGCTCTTGGCAGCGTCTTATTACACCTCCAGTGCTGAGGCAGGCTGCTGCAAAGGAAATTTGGACTGTCAGTCTGTACCAGTCCTCTGGGTGGCGCTGTACTGCACGGATGGTGACACCTCAGCTCGTGCTCATCCAGTTGACGAGTGCTGGCCGATGGTGACAGCCGACTCTTCACCAGAGGATCTTAAAGATAGGAAAAGAGAAGTAGAAATTTGGAAACCTTTACCTTTCATGGTTTGTTCTCTCCTCTTAGATTACAGCCGTTTCAGACTTGAATATGTTTTTCTCTTAATTTCCTAAAATCAGTTTATGAATTAGACGCAGACTTTGTCAAGTTATATTACCAAGTAATTTAAAGAAAGAAAGAAAGAAAGAATTAACTATCATAACTGCGGCCTCCATCTAAAGCAGTACACTCTATGCTCCTTGACATCAGTCGAGGTGAAAAGGTAAACCCATGACACATTTTTTAAATGTGTCATATATATATATATATATATATATATATATATATATATATATATATATATATATATATATATATATATATATATATATATATATATATATATATATATATATATATACTTTTCAATTTTAGATCGTTTGTTCCTCCATACTTGTGAGAGAGCTTTCTGGGAGTGCTCAAAAATATAAACTTTATTCTACGACAGCCTGTACAGGGAATGTTAAAAGTCTGGTTACTGATGAAGTCAGATCCACTTTAAAGTTGCGTCTCGTCTTCAGCTCTAGTTTTAGCGGATGAATCTGGTGTATTTAACTAATTACGTAGCTGCGGCGTGGTAACTTTCTACCAGCGCGTGTAGAAAACTACAACTACCAGAACCTCGCGCTCCCTTACGTCATTAAATCGCGTCGAAAACAGAAGAAAACCAGAAATAACAACAGCCGGTCTCTTTGGCAGAATCTGGTGAGAGTTGTTACTCGTTTTGTGCTTTTCTGCGTGTCTTTGGTTCTGCCCTCCTTCTCTCCTCCTCTAGCCTCTCCGTCCTTTCTTGTCTGCATTGTGTTTTAACCACCGCAGTGTTTGAATATGAGGGAACTGCGCTGCATTATCATTCAGATTCTACTGCCGGAGGGGAAGTTACTGCGGTCACACCACCTGTCCAACTGTGTGTGTGTGTGTGTGTGTGTGTGTGTGTGTGTGTGTGTGTGTGTGTGAGAGTGTGAGAGAGAGAGAGAGTAGAGAGAGAGAGAGAGAGAGAGAGAGAGAGAGAGAGAATGAGAAAGAGCTCTGTTCTGCTATCTTGTTATTTTTGGCTCTTGGCTCAGCTTCAATTCTGCTCACACTGTGATTTGTTTATATTAATTGACCCCAAAGTACTAAAACCACATGAAAGTGAAGTATGGCTAGTGCAGCGTTGTGATTTATTTCATCTAACATACACGTGCACACACACACACACACACACACTGTATGAACAAGTGTAGAAAAGCTTGTGTTTGTGTTCTTTTTCTCCTGCTACGTGCAGCAAAATCACTTAAATGTCAGCGCTTATTTTAGGATTTCTAAGTTAACAAATATGTTAAGTACATAAATACGTTAAAACCAAAACACATCCAAAGTAGAAACTCAATGCAACACAAGTGAATATTCACCCACTATTCACAAATGTGAAAAACAAACAAACAAACTGTGATTATTGAAACTAAATGGAACTTATCCACTTAGCCTAATGGCACAAATTCGGCCATAAAATGACCCTGGAACAGCACGACTTTATAAAAGTGGGATAGACAATATGAGCTTTATCCATCATTCTGTCAGTCTGCATCGTAGCTCCAAATGGAAAAGAATTTCCAGAGAAATTGAAAACTCTCATTAAGACACTTTACATAGATGAAAAAAGGTAGAGCAGGAATCAGGATGTACAGACAAGCTGCAGTATCTGAGCTGCTTTAGCTGTTCTCCTGTACTGATGCATGGTCTACTCGAGTTTCTCTCTCTGCTCAGACTGCAAATAATGCCAGCCTCTAATGTCACTGATCTCTGTTTGTCACAAAACTAGAAGATTAAATTTTTCTGAAGAGCATTCATTCTTTGCTCAGATGAGACCAACATTAACTTGTTCGGCTCACCATTTTTTGGCGTTAACCTGACCAGGATTAACAGGGTGTGTCGCCCTGACAAGCTGCATGAATGGAAATATGCCCAGAAGTCTGGCACACAAAGAATATTCCAGAATGATAATGATCCAAAGCAGGCTTCCAAAATTACCTGAGAAATATTAAAGAAGAAAAAAAAACTATGATGAGCCCTGATTCTAGTAGAACATCTTTGGGGGTTTTAAGAGAAAGGTAGTGTCAACACCCCTCTCTGAGAAATTTGTGCAACACTGCTATTCTCCATGCCGAGGAAAATAACATCTGTTATCAGAAATAAAGATGGGCATAACAAGTACTGAAAAATAAAGGAACTGGACTCTTTTAGGTTTTTGAAGACTTTTGTTTCATCAAGAGGCTTCTTCAGACCTAAACATGAGCGGCAAGATCTCTTTCAAGCTCTAAAGACTACCATGACCTGGGTGACCTAAACCTAAACAGACCTCTTAATTGGGTGCATTCACCTCTTGTATAGTCAATAAAGTATTTTTAAGGGGAGCTCATTTCTCTTTAGTCTAATGCAGCGCTCTCTTTGCTTTGTCATCAGGTGGGAGTGGTTATGAGCAGTCCCATGGCTGGCTCCGCCCCCTCCAGCTCTAAAGACCGTCCAGCTTCCAGGATCAGTTTTATCCCAGAGCTACAGAGTATGATGTAAGATGCACAGAAACACACACAGACACACACACACAGACAGACAGACAAGCACATAAATACAGAGGAGTCTCACCCCAGTACAGCATTGGGCTGGGGCTGCTGAACAGACTGTTTGAAGCCATAGAAACCTGTTTAGGACAGAGCCACAATATTAGCATTGTGGTTAATGACACTTTGCAAATCCTAACAGATGTCTCAAAACGGCACACAGTGCTTCGTATCAGTATTTTATATAATGCATTTGTACAAAGAGTTCCAGATAAGGTTTAATATTCTGTTTAATTGCCAAAGTATAACCACAAATAACATTTGGTGTCTTGTAAAACAATAAAATGTAACCATAAAAGTATAAAATGAAATCATTTCAAGGAATTAGTGGGAGTAACCGACAGAGAAAATCAGTGCAGACTTAAAGTCTCTACTTTTTTTAACTTAAAACTACAACCACAACCAGGAAATATGACTAACTGATGAAAAGAGTACTGCTCTGCAAAAAAAAAAATCTTACCTAGTAACTGTCAATAGATGGATTATATACACAATGTGATATTTTATCAGCTTTTATTAGCAACTGTTTTCATTATTTTAGTTTATTTTTAGGCTAGGATAAAATACTAATTCGCTCTAGCATCTTATTTATGATGATTTGCTCTTTTTCTTCGTCTTGAGTGACAACAAACTAAATGTATTTAGGTTTTGGACCTTTAGTCAGAAAAGTAGCAATGAGGAGGATAATCAGTATTTTTAACATTCTATGACATCATCCTGCCCAGGAAATAATTAGCTGATGAATCAGTAAAAGTAGGGTAAAAAGTAAAAGACATTATAAATGAATAAATAAAATCAACTGGACATATTGTATTGTAACAGAAATATTAATATTACAGATTAATGACCTATATGACTCAGTTTGATGATGTGACTGTTTTCTTCTGCACAGGTTTTTAAAGAAAAATACATGTAAAACTGTCACAAATCAAATCTTTCTGCCTGCTGCAGCCTCTCTTGTTTCGTGTGTGTCTTTTGCGGTACTCACCTTGTGTTGTGTGTGGGCTGCTGAGAGGTGATGCTGGCGGTCAGAGAGGCTGAAACCAGACTAAACCCCAAAACCTAAAACCAACCTGGAGTCTGAAGCCAACCTCTGAGGCCATCCTGCCCACAACCCCAAACCAAAAACCTCTCTCACCTGTGTGACTGAGAGCGAGAGTGTCAGACAGCCAATCAGGGCGTAGGTTAAAGGGCTGGGGGGGGGGGGCAGAGTTAGAGCAAGGGGAATGGTGGGGGTGGCGGTCAGGTGTGTGTTTTTTGATGGAGAAAATAAAGGGAGCGAGAGTGGGAAAGGGAAAAAATGAGAGGAGGACAGAGCTCCAGGATGTGGGTTTACGTTGGTCTGTCATCATGGAAGTGGCTTTCTGGATGCAAATTGAGGTTTGACCAAATTGTGGTCAAAGTGTATGTGTGACCTCTTAACCTGCATGAGAAACAGAGACACATAAACATGCATTTACTAGCTGGATGTTTACTCAGCGACTAGAATTTCATTGCTCTTTGTTTTTTATATTAAGGCATGTTTTTGGTCAGACGTGTAAAAACAAGTTTATTATTGATTTAAACAAAAAAAAGAAAAGAACAATAGCTTTTTTTCAGTCTGAGTAATAAAATATCTTGGGGACATTTAGAGGTTTTAGCTTTTTAGATGAGGTTTTATGAGACTTTTTAGTGTTTTATATTTTGTAAGTATGCGTGTCGTTAGTCATTTAGTTACTGTGTATTTTCTGATTGGTTGTATGTTGTATTTTTATTTATTTATTTATTTTTTGCTTGTTTACTAAGAGGAAGAATTTGAATAACTTTATGTCCCTTCCCGCTCCTTCACTCCAATTTTTTTTTCTTCAGATTTTTGTCTTTTTTATAAGGCATTCTATTTTCTTGCCTCTTGTCTCACTGGGATCGGCTTCAGCCTCTCCAGAAGCTTTGCTAAAGTGGTTAAAAAAAATGGATGGATATAAAAATATATTTTTCAGTTGTTATAATATACAATACATCTTAAAGTCAAATTAAAGAGTAAATAATAATAAAATAAATAAATAATACACTGTTACTACCAGAGTAAATTTTATTCTTGTAGTTGGAGACTTGGCATTAATCATAATCATATATAGATATGATAAAAAATTATATTTAATATGTTTCCTACAAAAAGTACCACTCTTCACATATCTCCATATTGCACATTTATCTTTTTGTTACTTACTTTAATTAATTGTGTGTGATAGTTACATTTAAATAAAGCATATATACACAATAATTCTAATTATATGTTAGTCTTCATTAATGGAAAACAATTAAACTAACCTATAAGATTGTCAAGCGATCTTTCAGAACAGCGGTGCAAAATGTTTACCAGCTAGCAGCACTTTAACACACAGCAGTTTCATTAGGTTTTTGTTTAGGTAGGTGTACTTGAACCTCTGCTTGGCTCTACACGACCCTGATTAATATTGTTTGTGTGTGTGTGTGTGTGTGTGTGTGTGTGTGTGTGTGTGTGTGTGTGTTTCAGGTTTGCTCTGGGAGATGCTCGTAGGCCTCTGCATGAGACGGCAGCTCTGGTGGAGGACATCGTACACACACAGCTCATTACTATGGTAACAGAGATATACGGACCTAATGTTGAGAAAATGATCTGATTGAAGATCAAATCCCAAACCACCTCAAGAATTTACTGCAGGCTGAATAAAAGCAGAAAATAGGGACAAGTCTTTTGCTTCTATTTTCTGTGAAGTAATATCAGTAATCACTTAATGACACGACTTCACTTATAGCTCAACCTAAAGTTACGTATTTGATGTTTGTTGTGAGGATTTGAACAGTTTGGCATCACTGCAATAATTCTGATTTCTAATTACGCCAACTTTATGATGCGATTGGTTTATTTCTCAGCTGCATCAGGCCTGCGAGGGGGCGGCCCTGCGTGGCTCGAGGGTCATTTCGCCTGAGGACATCCTGTTCCTGATGAGGAGAGACAAGGTACCGAAATACTCTCAAAAAAGAAAGACAGTAAATACACGAACCTGAATGTCAAGAAACCTCTCTTCCATCGTCGTTTTAATTTAACTCCACTGATTTGTCGGTTTGAAATGAGTAACTCCGCTTCCCGTTTTCTGTTATTTATCTTTGCTTTTTTTTTCACGTGTGTCTCAAAACCAGAGGAAGCTGGCAAGATTACTAAAATATCTCCAGTTTAGAGATTATAAATCCAAACTACTCAAGACTGTTGAAGATGAAGACATGCAAGCAGAACCAGGTATACATGGGATACACACACACACACACACACACACACACACAATGATCCGTGATGGGGATTACAAGCCTGTTTCCAAAAAAGTTGAAACACATGAATGTAATAATTTCCTAATCATTTTTAAAAGAATGTATTTTAAGTGTAAAGTCCAAAGACGGGCACTTGGGTGTTGGTTAACTGGTGATCCTAAATTGCCCATAGATGGTTGTGTGTCTCTGTGTTAGCCCTGGACAGGTCGCCTGCCCGTCGCAGGGCTAACACAGAGACACACACACACTCTTTTCTCGGCCCAAGGATACTAAACGCTTTTTTAAATCCATGTCTTTGTAGACAGATGGGGTGCTGCAGGTCCAGCTGCCGCTAACCAGCGGAGGCAGCGATTGTCCCAGGACTTCCTGGTGTGGATGGATCAGACCGGTGAACTGCAGTCATTGGCAGATCGTCAGGAAGTAGATCCCATCAAACAGGAGAGGATGGAGGTCAGAGGCCATCGATGTTTGCTTGAAATTATGCCATGGAGTTTCCATGATTGATTGGCAGGGCTAGTTTGACAGTAGATGACACATATGCCGTATGTGAACTCGTGTATTTAAGTGTAAGTGTGTTTGATGATGAAAATAATTTGTGTATTTGTATCCTCAGCGTTTGGAGCGTCAGACTCGGAATATGGACCAGGCTCAGTACTCCGAGTTCTGTGAGAGTCGACAGCTCAGCTTTGGTAAGAACCTAAACAAACCGCCTATTATCTCTGTCTCATTTTTCCTAAGGCTGCACAAAGACGGCCAGTGGTCTAAGAATAGCTTACGGGCATCCTAATAAATACGCAAATAAATCCATTCACACAATTTTTATCCTGTTATTTAACTGAGTGAGGAAACAACTAATTTTTTGAGTTCTAAACCCACAAAACCTACTGTACTGAACAATTTAAAATTAAAACCTGGTTGTGGGTAAGTTTTAATATTTTAAAAATGGCACCAAAGCTGCACAGAGCTCCGTCTGACCTCTGGTTGTGTGTCCTTTTTTTGCTTGTCTACGTGCTGCCCTAAGCTAAGAAAGCGTCAAAGTTTCGGGACTGGCTCGACTGCAGCAGCCTGGAGCTGAAACCCAACAGCATTGCCATGGAGATCCTGTCATACCTGGCTTATGAGACTGTTGCCCAGGTAACCTGGTTATTTCATGACTTCATATATGCGTTTATATTGTAAACACATCTGTTTATAAAGTGTTTTTCTTTCCTTCAGATCGTGGATTTGTCACTCTTGGTGAAGCAGGAAATGACAGCAAAGACGAATCCAGTCAGTCATGTGATCTCTGCCAGCTACATCCACTACAACACACACACTGAGGTACAAACACACACACACACGCTTATAATTACTTCAGTCAGATGTATCGATTTCTAAATCAAGAGTACAACTTATATATTTTTACACAGTATCATCTGTCCATCGTTCTCTTGTGCAGGTGAAGAAGGATCCAGACTCACCTGAAGCCACCCCTCCCTCCACCCCAGGGTCCTCACACTCATCAAAGCCCCTCCTACAAGGTAACGGCAGTGTGGATGGCAGGGCGAGGCAGAGAAAACGTAAAAAGGTGAGTGCCGGCTGCAGTCGTCCTATCACTTTAATACGCCGTGGCTGGTGTTGCTTTCACACTGTGTGGCTACAGCAGGAACTACAGAGGCAGTTAATTATATTAGCAGGTTTCAGCAGTGGTGTTTGTGTGCCTCTGGGCAGATTTTGTCAACATAATAGAATCACAACCTTACAAGAGATCAATATAAAGTCAGTTCAACAAAAGATGGTCATAAACACAACAGCTGAATAAAGGACACAGGAAAGTAGGGGGATTAATGGGACTTTTGGCTGCACCTCTTTGCGGGAAACCCCAGATTCCCAAAGGCAACAAAGCATTCTACTGGTGTCCTTTGTTGTGCTGTATGTATTCTATTAATTCTGCATTGTGTGTTTCAGAGCTGTCCTGTTACAGTGGAGCCTCCCAGTGGAGCCATCCAACCGTGTCATATCCGTGAGGCTATTAGAAGATACAACTACAGACATACAGTATGTACACACACTGCTTAGTTAAGTGATAAATTTGCCCTATGCAACCTAGTATTATACACTTAATTTAGAGGCTTGGTTTTGTACATTTTAGCAATAAGGGCTGTAAAAGCATTTAAAGCAAAGCTGTGCCTCGTAATAAGTTCATTCTGGATAAGTAATTTTACCAATTGGCACTACATCATTACGGGAAAAACTATCCCTTTGAATTGGCACTAAGCGATGTTATCCTCTTCTCTCTGACAGAGTGCCTATTCCAGGAGTGGGATGGCCTTCCTCACCTGCTGAGAGCGCATCAAGTTTTTAGCCAAAGTCTTGTCTGTACCTGTATACATGTTCCCTCTCTCCTCCCTATTGTAATAAAAACCTTTCATTAAGCCAGTGTCAGAATTAAGGTTTCATTTTTACAGACCCGAGCTAATTTTAATATATTAGACTTAATAATAATAATGCCTTAGACTTATATTTTCACGGAGCCCAACAGCAGAGGGGAAGAAACTGTTCTTATGGCGGGAGGTTCTGCTCCGAATGGACCGTAGCCTCCTGCCTGAGGGAAGAGGGTCAAAAAGTCTGTGCCCAGGGTGAGAGTGGTCGGCTGTGATCCGACCTGCACGCCCCAGAGTCGTGGAGGTGTACAGGTCCTGGAGAGATGTGAGGTTGCAGCCAATCACCTTCTCAGCAGCGTGCACAATGCGCTGTAGTCTCTGTTTGACCCTAGTGGTGGCTCCAGCGTACCACACAGTGATAGAGGAGGTAAGGACGGACTCGATGATGGCAGTATAGAACTGCACCATGGTCCTTACTGGCAAGTTGAATTTCTTCAACTGCCACAGGAAGTACATCCTCTGCTTTTATATATATATATATATATATATATATATATATATATATATGTGTGTGTGTGTGTGTGTGTGTGTTTGGTAAGGCCCTGAAGTTAAAAATAAATACAACTATGCATAAATTAGGTATTTATTTTACATATATTTAATAAAGTTCAAGAAAAAAATATAAAATTGAATAATTCTAACGGAAACGGTCATCGAATTTCGTCATTACTCTTCGACCGCATTACCCATGATTCATTTCTGTGGACCCGTTGTGAGTTTCCGCTTTAGTGTGTGTGTGTGTCGCCTTTTCCCTCGGAGCGGTTTGTAGTTTGTTTCTTCCGTGTGTTAATCTGAAGCTACAAAATACCACAGCCGACTAAGAGTCACTCATAGCATTTCACTGAAGAAGGAGATACAACCAGGCCGCCAACATGCCACGAATTATGATAAAAGGAGGCGTCTGGCGCAACACTGAGGTACGTGTTTACATGGCTAGCATGATGCTAACCTCCTACAGCAAGCCTATGTGCTTGAGTTATCATGAAGCGAGCTGCCCTCTTAGCGGGATTTATCCCGTGCGGCATGTTAAGTTTTTTTTTTTTTTTTTAGTTGTTGACAGTTGTGTTTTAAGACTTTAGTTACAGCTTGTGTGGAGTTTTATGCATGCTGCCTTAACATTTACACACGTTTTAGGGCTGCAACGATACCTCGAGTAACTCGAATAATTACGCATAAATGTTTACAGTAAGCAAATACAGCAAACCGCACGATTTTGCAAGTGTTTGTCACTGAGCTAATGTTTAATGATAGCAGCATTTTTCAACATAGCATCATCTCACTGAGGAATTAGAGATTAGAGAAAGTTAGAGATTAAATTATTTTATTGGCTTGTTCAGAGGTCTCACTTAGGGATCATTCACAAGTATCAACATTTTCCAAAGCGTACAAACCGTACGCCAGGGGGAGGGACTTGCGCTTTTCAAAAAGTTAGAAAAGGCCGGTCAGACCAGTGTAATTCGAGCACTGCGGCCTGACCGCCAATGCCCTGGGGCATCCGTTCATGGTCTGCAGCAATATGGTAGGTATGTTACCAAATAAAAAATCTAAATTCCCAAATGGCTTAAAAATTCACACCACTGGATAGAGTCTTTAAATGCAAACAAAATGACACAGTCCTTGTTAAATTTGGTTTACAAATAAAGAAGTTATGACATTTTTAAGTGAAGAAAAAATAGGCAGTTTTCTCCTTATGTTTTACTGCTTAACTGAAGAAAGGCTCTGATCTCTAGAAAGCTAAATGGCAATAGCTCCCACAGAATCAAATGAAATTTGGAATGTAATTAGTTTCTAGTAAGAACATGTCAGTGCAGTTTTTAAACCAAATATTTAGTGATTAATCATAAAATATCTTTAACAAAATCACAGATCATCGAGCATATAATGCATTAAAATTTATAAATGAAATTATAATTGTCAATTTAAGATGTTTTTACAGCATGATGATGCAATACATAGAAGATGTCATGAATACGTGTTGGTTTAATCGGGCAGAAATTATGTGCATTTTTCATTGATTTTCAGGCGGCCATGATGAACCAGCCGGTCAGACCTCATAAATTCAGACGCTTCCAAAAACCACTTTTGCATCTACGGATTTTAATGAAACGTCATCAACTTAAGGAAAAAGGGCTGGGTTAAATTCCTACATACCTTTGAATCAACCCTATACAGTCCGAAGTGTGACTTTATGTTGTTTGAATTGGAACTAAATCTTCGATGGGACCAAGCGGACTGAAATCTTGAACTGAACGAAATAAAATGAAAACGAGGCAGAAGAGGAGAAATTCCTCTACATAATACCTAAAACTCAAAGCCATTCAAAAACCCTGAATTGCAGAGAGACCCCTGTGCCATAGCTGAACGCTGTGCACACAGGTGGATTGGAAAAATCAACAGAGTGCATAGGTGGGGTTTGTAACATGTAAAATATGGTCGCCGGTCTGGCGGATCAATTCAAAAGCCTCATTGAATTCCAGGGTTCTGGTCGGTCTGTATTTTCTTGCTGTCAAATGGCGTGGTTGATTTTGGTGAATCGCTCTCATGACTCAATTAGTGATGACACTCCCTGGCCAGTCAGTAGCATGCTGTTCTTCCGCGTCACATTTTCGAATTGTCTCAGATTGCTTGGAACCCCGGCTGAGCGGGTACTTAAAAAGTACCAGGTACTAATGGAAATGCCTACAAACAGTTTCGAGTCGAGCCGCGCTGAGTAGGTACTAATGGAAAAATGGCATAAGATGCACATTTACCTGCAGCTATTGGTAATAAATAGTACTTAAACAACATGTTAGTGTGTTATCCTTGCGAGTCTTTGAAGACAAGAAACAAGCTCCTGGGAGTTTATGTTTAATAGGAAGCCCAAAATTGTCCTTTGAGCTCCCTTTTATCTGTACTTCCACCTTGATTTCATGCTGGTTGCTATTTTGTCTCGCAGTCTGGTATCGGTGATAGGGCGGGGTGCACGCCCGCTTGCTAATTGCAGTGATAGAAGAGTTCCAATAGATATCAAACCGATGAAATTCTCAGCCCGGTGCAAGGCGACCTCAGCATGGTGCAGCGCTGGGTACTAAACTGCTGTCTAGAACACTGAATTCTCTAAAATAGGCCATCATTGACTCACAAAATGACTCTTTACTGGTCATATTAGGTAGGAACACCCTGCGAGTATGGTGCAGCAGATGTGGAAAGCAGCCAAAGCCACCAGAGATAAATTCAACAAGGAAGTAGAAGTATTTTTCCAAAAAGCGAAATCAAAATTGGAAAATGTACGCAATGAATCACAGAAAACTATGATTACTTTTATCCAGAATGTACATTAATTCTACATGTTCCAGGTGTGTTTTCATCTATGCTGGCCCGTAAATTTGTGTGTAATCTGGTAATTGGCGTCCGGCACTGTTGGCGAAATTTTGTGTAAGAAAACCCACTGTTGGCTGTCTCAAAAGATGCTACATGTTGCTAAAGGACAGATGGAGGTTGGGGGTGGGGGTGGTGCCTGCTTGATAATTGTGAATGTTGATAATTGTGAATGACCCCTTACAAGGTCATGTTTATGGACGTCTGTCTGTCTTTCAATTTATTCAGGATGAGATCCTCAAGGCAGCTGTAATGAAATATGGGAAAAACCAATGGTCCCGTATTGCCTCCCTGCTGCACCGCAAGTCTGCCAAACAGTGTAAAGCCAGATGGTGAGTTTTGATTCAGAAATGTGGCATATCAAAATATTGAATTGATTAAATTGATTGTTTCTTCCATTTAGTTTTGTCTAATCTCTATTTAAAAAGAGCTAAATAAAGACTTTACACTCTGGCTTTGTTTCTGTCCGCAGGTACGAGTGGTTGGACCCCAGTATCAAGAAAACAGAATGGTCCAGAGAAGAGGAGGAGAAGCTGCTTCACTTGGCCAAGCTGATGCCCACTCAGTGGAGGACCATCGCTCCTATCATAGGAAGGACGGCTGCTCAGTGTCTGGAACACTATGAATACCTGCTGTATGTTTCTCCGTGAATAAGGACATATTTATTTCTGTGGGTTTTCACCTTGTACGTTCAGGAGCGTTCAGTGTTTGCTGGTTTATAATTGAGGTGTATTGTGTGTTCAGGGACAAAGCAGCTCAAAGAGACAATGAGGAAGAAGTGGGAGATGACCCCAGGAAGTTGAAACCAGGAGAAATTGACCCTAATCCTGAAACAAAACCCGCCAGACCTGACCCTGTGGACATGGATGAAGGTGCAAAACACACTAAATACTGTCCCAATGAATGAAGAGACTGAGCTTTTCTTTTTATTACAGATTTATCTGAGCCAAGAGAGAGCTTGTATCTTGACATTAAGAATGGATTTGCTTCCTACTTATCTTACCTCTCCATGGCAGTTCAAAAATTGTTTAACCGTAACACAATCATATATGGTAACTTATTCAGTGTATTTTGTGTGTCTCTCTTTCTCCATCACTCTGTAGATGAGTTGGAGATGCTCTCAGAGGCCAGGGCTCGTCTGGCCAACACCCAGGGCAAGAAAGCCAAGAGGAAGGCCAGAGAGAAGCAGCTGGAGGAAGCCAGGTTCAGCTAATTTAAAGCTTTTACAGTTGCTCTCAGATGAGCTGATCTGTGAGCATATCTGAGCAGTTCACATATAATAATAAAATGGACATAATTGACTTTTTTTTTTTGTTTGTTTGTTTTTCCTGATCTTATGCTGCAGACGTTTGGCAGCTCTGCAGAAACGCAGAGAGCTGAGAGCTGCAGGAATCGATGTTCAGAAGAAGAGAAAGAAGAAGAGAGGAGTGGACTACAACGCTGAAATCCCCTTTGAAAAGAAACCTGCACCGGTAACCACAGCTAGTTCTGTTGTTTGTGTACTTCAAAAGAACCCATAACACAACTTAAACTTGCAGTATTAATTATTGACTTTTGTTTACTTTAAGGGTTTCTATGACACCAGCATGGAGCAGTATGATGCCCTGGAGCCTAATTTCAAGCGGCTCAGACAGCAGCACTTGGATGGAGAATTACGCAAGTTAGTATCACTTTAAACTGTGGCTGCTTTTCAGTATGCTAACATGGCTCCTTGTTTACATCACTTGAATATTTTTCTTGTGTCTTACTTCTCCCAGCAAGGCCGGGAGAGGGATGTGAGGGTGATGTTGCAGTTGGAAAATGCAAAAGTCTTGATTCCATATCATGAGTAATAAGCATCAACATAGCTAGGTGGATAATTTATTGATCTCCCAAAGCAAAATATGTTTAGCAATCAAGAAAATAGTACAGTCTACAATAAATAAACAATAAAGTGCAACACTATACATATACAACAGTGATACAAAACAAAATGAATAAAATATAATATGATGTATGATAATATAATATAATATATGATAATATAATATAATGTAGGTAAAGAAGAGTTATAATACAGTTTTGTAGAGAACGGTAGGAATGATTTCCTGAAGTGTTCTTTATGGCAGTGAGGTTGAATCAGTCTAAGGCAGAAGCAGCTCTGCTGCCTCAGCAGTGTGGAGTGGGTGAGATTGGTTGTCCATGATGGAGAGCATTTTGTTCAGTGACCTGCTGTCCCTCACTGACTCAAATACTTCCACATTCTGACCAATGATGTTTCCAGCCTTCTGAATCAATTTGTTGATCCTGCTGGCATCTCTGGCACTGATGCTGTACAAACTGAGGCCTCTCTGACAGTCACCAATCCAGGAGTAGAAGTGCTGACACCCATTCTGAGCAGCTTCTCACTCAGCAGAAGTGCTTGGATGGTATTAAAGGCACTGGGGGGGGGGGAGGACTATGATTCTCACCATGCCACCAGTACCATCCAGGTGAGAGTGAGCACGCTGCAACAGGTAAGTAACTGCATCCTCCACCCCCACATAAGGCTGGTAAGCAAAGTGAAGACAGTCGAGAGCACGTTTCACCTGCAAACTAAGCCGGGCCAGAACCAGTCTCTCCAGCGCCTTCATTACATGTGATGTCAAGGCAACTGGTCTGAAATCATTAAAGCCAGATAGGGTGGCTTTCTCCGGTACTGGCACTAAACATGATGTCTTCCGTAGCACCGATATCTTTTCCTGCAGCAGACTCAGGTTGAAGACGTACTGCAGGATGTCAGACAGCTGGGCAGCACTAGACTCCTGGACCCTGGGACTGATGCGATCGGGGCCTACAGCTTTGCCTCGGTGTAGTTCCTCCAGCTGTCTCCTCACCTGGCCATGCATTCCACATTTTTAAGCGCAGCACACCGGTGTTGCTTCAGTCTTGGTTTTGGTAGAAGCCTTCTCTGTCTTTGTCTCCATGAAGTATGTTTAAGATATTGGATGGCAGGGGGGGCACAAGTTGGCATATTGAAAAGTCCCCCAGTGTTTTTTTCACACACATTATGGTTCACGTGGGAATGCTGAGTAAGGAGAACACACACAACGAAGGACATCTGCCATAAGCATTATGCTTAATAACACAATTAATAATTGTTTCATTTTAACTCTTTGGAAAACAGTTTTTGAGCAAATTGACACACAATCACATCATAACAACGCAGAGAAAACCCACAATGACATCAGTCAACGCTTGGCCTTTTTCATAAGTCTGTTGTGTTTTTTATTTTTTAATACAGTGAGCGTGAGGAGAGGGACAGGAAGAAAGATAAACAGAAGATAAAGAAGAAGAAGGAGAGTGACTTGCCATCTGCCATCCTGCAGACCAGCGGAGTGGCTGAGTTTACCAAAAAGCGCTCCAAACTAGTGTTACCTGCACCTCAGGTAACTGTGTGTGTGTGTGTGTGTTAGAGAGAGAGAGACAGTGAGGATTATTCTGGATTTTTGCATTGTTTTATATCAACCGGTCGTACATTCAGTTGTTTACTTTGTTCACAGATCAGTGATGCCGAGTTGGAGGAAGTCGTCAAATTGGGTGTTGCCAGTGAGGTCGCCCGTCAAGCTGCTGAGGAGAGTGAAAGCGGAAACTCTGCCTCCTCCACCCTCCTGTCCGAATACAGCGTCACCAACACCATGGCAACAGGGCTCCGGACCCCACGAACCCCTGCTGCTCAGGACAGGATAATGCAGGTAATAAAGAAACTCAGCAGCAGTGTCTCATGCTTATTGTTTATTCTGTGTCACTAGGCTAAATTCACCTTCATGAATAAAGACTAAAATCACAGCTGCCATATTGGCCTGTAATTAGGCCAATGTTAAATCAGACCTGTCTGCTCATTTGGACTTCATACAGGTTAAATTTGAACAGTAAAATGAAAATAACATATAGCCTGCTATTTGATCAGTTGTAGAGTGATAATGAATGTGCATAAGGTAGTAGAGCCAGTTTTAACCAAAAATCTGATTAATGTATTACGTGCTGATTAATTGATCACCAGTCAGTTAGCATTATTTATATATTTGCCTTTATGAATACTTTAAACAGTACTATTGTCAGTAAAAACATCATTTTACAAAGTAGATGCTAACTTCCTTTCCTTTTTAGTATTTATATATAAATTAATTTGTACCATCGTGGTGTGTCTGTATTTTCAGGAAGCCCAGAATCTGATGGCTCTGACTAATATTGACACCCCCCTGAAAGGAGGCCTCAACACCCCGCTGCATGAGAGTGACTTCAGTGGAGTTACACCACAGCGCCAGCAGATACAAACACCCAACACTGTTCTCAGTACACCATTCAGGTAAGACCAAAGGAAAAGGATTTCCTATATTTGGCTGGATTTTGTCATCAGCTGCTGCCATTGTTGGTCTGTTTCACACAAAGCTCACACATACAGGTGTACATTCATATAATAACTCCAAAAGCACAAAGATCAGTTTCCTAATTTCTGCCCTGCTATGGGATGCACATCATTAAATATGAATAATCTTGTGTATTTCAACAACAACAACAACAGAACTCCTGGCCCAGGTCAGGGGTCAGAGGGCATGACGCCTCAAGCCGGAGGCGCGATGACCCCACGTGTGGGAGGGACTCCAGGTTTAACCCCCGGCCGCACACCACTGAGAGACAAACTGAATATTAACACAGAGGAGCAACTGGCTGATCCTGCATACGCTAAACACATGGTAAAATTAATCTACACTAATACACATTTAAAGCTGTGAATACACAACAAACGGCTCCTTAATATGCAGATTGATAATGATCAGCTTTGAATTTGTGTAACATGGCAATTGCTGAATGATGCAGAGAAGCCAAAGTTTTCTGATGTTGTACTTTGAATGGTGACTGATTATATAAAATATAATGAAAACAATTATTTAAATGTTTTGACCGTAGTCGTACAGTTTGGGTTATAAATTACCTGCTGTTCTTCTCTCCCCTCCACAGCAAAGGGAGAGCTTGCAGCACCTGAGACAGGGTCTGATGTCACTTCCTGTCCCTAAGAACGACTTTGAGATTGTTCTTCCCGAAAATGCAGAGAAAGAACTTGAAGAAACTGAGATAGAGACGGGATTCATAGAAGACTCCGCAGATGTAGAAGCACGCAAGCAGGTACGCACACACTTTAGTCTTTTTCTAAGTGACCTCTGTAATATTAGAACCAAATCTGTGCTCTCATTTGCACCCCTGTAGTTTAAATGAATGATACTTTATTAATCCCACAGTTGGGAAATTACAGTTAACAGAACACCCATCCAAGAAGACAAACAAACAAACATGGGGAAATAGGTGAACTGAGGCCATGCTGCCCCCTTCTGGAGGCGCTGCCATTAAAAAGATGGAAACAATAGCGAAAACATATGAGGATGAGTGAGGAAAAAATCATCTCATACTCTGTATACATACACATACACAGTATAAGGTTACAGAAACCTCTGCGATAGTGCAAGAAGCACACGGCATAGCATGGGAGCAGTAGGGTGGGGAGGGGCAGGGGTGGAAGGGAGCCAGCGGAGGCGGGGGGGACTGAGATAAGCAGCAGTCCAAGGACACCAGGGAGACAAATTCCTGATTCTATGATCTGTTTTGGTTCAGGCTGTACTGATTGATTTGTTGACGGCCTTTAGTCTTTCTGGTACCTCTCAGTGGCGAAAAAAATCCAATCATCCGAATCCTCTTGTTCAATCCTTCGCCGTGCAGAAACGGGCACCTCTCCATGATCTAATCCCTCCAATCAGCTCCAGGTATACTGAGTCTGAGTTTGAGTCTGTACCTTTCTGCATAACCCGTCATAAGCAGCCTTACCACGGCCCAACAGCTGCCCAGACTTCCTGAATTGTAGTGACAAGCCAGGTGTCTCCAGGTCCAATTCGGAGAAATCCTAGTGTCAGTAACCCGAATGTGTATGTCCTTCATGGACAGTACAGCCAGGCACGTCATCTTCCACCCACACAGGAATCCATAACGTAGCCAGCCGGGAATGTCAATTGGATAAGAGGGAATAGAGTTCTCCTTTCCTCAATCTCCCCATGGTGAAAATTTAATCAAAATAGTGGCGTTGAGAGACCAGCTGACCAGATCCATAGTTATAAATAAGGCTTATCCAACAAAGGTTTGCTTTATGGTGTTTTCCAGGCTCAACGAGAGGCAGAAAGAGAGAAGGAGTTGAAACTGCGACACACTCCTGTTCAGAGGAGTCTCCCCAGACCTTCTGAGGTGATTTTTCAATTTTCACATAATTTACACAAAATGCAGGATGATGTGTATTTGAATGTAATCAACAAACCTTTCAAAAATCAAAGGGGAGCCAAAAAACAAGTATCCTCTTGTACTTGTATTTATATGGGCTTGATGACTGTGCTTATGATCCTCTTTCTGTGCAGGTAAATGAGTCCGTCCTCCGTCCTGCCTCCATGGAGCCGCTCTCTGACCTCCAGCAGGCCGAAGAGCTCATCAAACAGGAAATGATCACCATGCTGCACTACGACTGCCTGCACCACCCTTCAGCCAATGCAGCCAGTCAGCTGCAGCGCGGCAAAACCAGAGGCCCCACATCTACATCCAACAACGCATCACATATCGCTTACATGGAAACACACCCCTACAAACCAGTCAACACAGAGGACATGGAGCAGGTAACCCAGCAGCACTGATGTTTCTGCTTAAAAAATGTTACTCAAGCAGCAGACTCTCGGTAATTCTGTGTATCAACAGGCAAAGACAATCCTGGCAGCAGAGATGGAGGTGGTGAAGGCAGGTATGGGCCACGGTGACCTCAGCATGGAGGCTTACAGCCAGGTGTGGGAAGAATGCTATGGACAGGTGAGGATCCATGTTTGAAAAATGAAAAGTCAGAGGCGTGAATGGGTGTAAAGATATGCTGCCTTCTTTTGCCCGTCATATTTCTAATTTTGAAGATGGTGTTATGCAGAAACACGTGGACTGATAGTCTTTAGTGATAAATTATCAACCAGGCAGCATACACAAACCTCCAGCCTTTTTTTTTTTACGCATGCTCTGCAACACTGAAATCTTTTGTCCAATGAATGTGTATGTGAGAATGCAAGTATATGATAACAACGGTCTTCAATCTGCCCTTTCATACTCCAAAATCTGTGTGATGTTGACTTGAGCCCATGTGAGAAGAGAGCTCATAACAATACAGTGAATTCACAGCAAGGGAGTGGTCATCTTGTGTCCTTACTCATAGTGTTGGAGATGAATCAGATTCACATTTCATATGAAAATAAGATTGGAAAAATTGGGATGAACCCATCTTTTTGTATTCATTTTGCCTCTTATTTTGTGTAGTGTTATAAATTTAATGCAGGCCTTTTCTTTGCAGTGGTGTGTTTGACCTCCCTGAAAACTGAGACTCACTTATAGCTTAGTTCAACGTGAGCCAAAATGGCAGAAAGAGCCTTTGGACAACATGATGTATCCAAAGGAAATAAAAGGTCTCCATAGGTACCTCTCTGAGGGTCTCTCCCTCTGCTTTTGGTGGCACGTAGCTGAAGTGTTGGCTCTCCATCACTCTCCTAGCAGCTCATGGTCTCTGAATCAGCCCAGACTTGTGCTGTCTGTTCATTTAACGGTTAATATTGTCTGCCTCTGCCATTGCACAGGTGCTATATCTACCTGGCCAAAACAGATACACCAGAGCAAACCTGGCATCAAAGAAAGACCGTATTGAAAGCCTGGAGAAAAAGCTGGAGGTGAGAAAGCACACAGAAAAAGCTGTCAGACTTGACTCCTGCATCTTTTTTTGAGCTACATCAGAGCTCTGATCCAAACACTGAGGCCCCCGTATCTGTGGACCCTGCAGGTGAACCGTGGCCACATGACTGCGGAGGCCAGGAGAGCAGCTAAACTGGAGAAGAAACTGAAAATCCTGCTTGGAGGATTCCAGTCCAGAGCGCTGGGGCTCCTGAAGCAGCACGCAGAACTCTGGGAACAGGTACTGAACACATTTTCACTTCATGTGCCAGGACTGGAGAGCAGTTTCTTCACAGGCTGTAAATTACTGCAGCATCTGCAACATTTTGCAACTCAGTTATTCATATGATGTCCACCAGGTGGAGCAGGCAGCCACAGAGCTCCAGACCTTCACTCAACTGAAGAAACAAGAAGATCTGGCCATCCCGAGGCGGCAAGAGGTAATGCATTTCACACAGACACACATACAGGTATATTACTGTAAAGACACAATTAGCTGAACACTTTTCATATTAACATGGGCACCACAAAGTCTGCAGTAGTACAGTTCTGAAATCTGTATTGGCAGTGAATTAATAAGCAAGGTCATTTAGTCATAAAATTGCCTGAATGTCTGCTCTGGTTTTGCTCTGTTGGTTGACCAAATAATCTGAAACACTCACAAACAGATGTTAGCTTTAACAAGTCTTTTTTCCCCCCATAGGAGAACGGGGGAAAAAATAATAGGAAAAGACAGGATTCAACAGCTGTAATAACATTTGTTTTTGTGTGTTGAACTGAGGCAACTGACCTCCCTGTCCTGTCAGTGTCAGTTATTGTAGGCTGGGTGAAGCCATTTTAATGGAAAATAAGCACTCATGAGACCAAAAAACAAATACCTCAAATTATCACAGCCCACTTACACAGTAGGCGCTAAACAAGAAGCTTGGTGGGGTTAAAATGATCCAGTTTAGAAGTAAAGTATGTAAGGCTGAAAAACAGCAGCTTTGCTGGGATTACAAAAAGTTAACATCTGATTGGTGTTTTCATCATCTTTGTGTTTCAGGCACTGCGGGAGGACGTGGAGAGACAGATGGAGAGAGAGAAAGAACTGCAGCAGAGATACGCGGAGCTGCTCATGGAGAGGGAGTCGCTGCTCAACAGTGCTCAGAAATACTGAGCAGCCACATGCATACTCGTCAGAGACATCAATATCAAGCTGACCGTTGCCCTGAGTGTTAAACCTTTAATTTTCTGCAGCAAATCCTACCAGTATGCCCCACCTCCACGTGCTCATGTTGCTAAGTTGTCACAAGGCTGAGTTTTGCACATACTCAGTGTACCCTTGTTTTTCTGTTTTAGTGACCAATAAAGTTTCTTTTCAACATGGCTTAGTAGCAGTGAGTGTTTGTCTGGAGTAGATTTTTATCAAGAGCAAACGGTAAAGTTTAATGTGTGTTAATAAAACTAGCTTGGGTCTGTAAAAAAAAAAATCAATAAACCATAATTCTGACACTGACTTAATGAAAATTATTTTTTATTACAAGAACAGAAAGGGAGGCGAGAGGGAGCATGTATACAGGTACAGACAAGAATGGCTAAAAACTTGATGCATTCTCAGCAGGTGAGGAAGACCATCCCACTCCTGGAATGGGCACTCTGCCAGAGAGGAGACGGATAACGTTTTGTGCTAATTCAAAGGGATAGTTGTGAGATTTGTGTTTTGATGTACAGCCAGTTGGTAAATGTCCCAGGCACAAAATCAACATGTTAAGCGGCCGCGCTAGCAAGCTAAGTGGGTCTAACATTTACAATCCAGACACACAAAACTACCTGAAAGGCAACCCCGAACTTACTCACAGACCCCTACAACTACATTCACATGTTCTCACCATTCATTCCTCTGTGTTTTACATGCTTGAACATGGTACAAACCTGTTAGAAAGGATGAAATGAGCAGACAGGATGTCTGGCTGTTGCTGCGTCGCTCTCTTGTAGCAGAATGGCACGAGAGCAAAACGGAATATCAGACAGTAAATTGCAGCTGGGCATCAGGCTGACAGTTTTGGGTATTGTCCCACAGAAAAGTCAGTAAAGACAACACTGAAGTCTCTTAAGGCTTTTCAATATATATATACATATATCAGCAAAAGCTGGCATAATTATCCTGCAACTATTGACCCTTGTGTGTAATAAAAAAATAATAATGTGGCCACATCTGTGTGTCACATTAAAAAAAAAATTAATTTACTTGTCCAGAGTCAATTTCTTCTTTTTTGGATAGTCCTCATTATTGTTAAAATGTGCAAAAATAGATGATTCAAACCAATCCAATAAATTAAGGGTATAGTATCCTGTTAAAAGTCTGTGCCCTCATTTAGCACTACGTTACCCATGATGCACCTGTTTATTTTTGTAGTTCTACTCGTAGGTTAGCAAGTTATTTTTGTGCTTCGGTGTGGCTCAGTGCTGTGAGAACTAGGGGTGTGCAATACTGCAAGATTTGGTATCGATCAATACCAAGTAACTACAGGGCCAGTATCGCCGATACTGATACCAATACCTTTGAATAATTATGAAGAATTTTCATGAAGTTTAAGTTTTTTGTGACTTTTTGTTTTGGTTTTTTTTTACTTTGGGTCATTAATTTGTTAAAAACCAGAACAGAATTGGGAAAAGTTTATAAGTAAATAGAATATACTTTATCAAAATAAAAGTTTTGTTCTGAAACAATAGAACAGCAACAAAACAATTTTCCCCATTTTTTCTTAAATGAAGTATACAAAATAAAACTCTTTTGAGGTAGTGTTCAGAAAGTATAATACAGAAATGTAATAAAAATATCCCTTCATTCACTAATTTTCTGGATTTTTAAAAAAATAAACAAGCTGTACAAAATTATCACTCCACAACATTATAAAAATTTTACACTTCAGGCCCCGCTGCTACTTCCGGCCTGCGATTTAATGTTAAAAAAAAAAAGACAATTTGGCCCTTTAAATGGCATCTTCTGCTTGCATGAAGGCTTCAAATGTGCTCATAGTAAGAAACGTCGTCAACTACAGACTCAAAAAAAACCCCCTCAAAACCCATGACCCAGGGACCATGATACTAACGTCCAAATAAAACTGTTTTTATAGCTTATTATTCACACACATGCCCCAAATACAGTTTTACAGGTAAAAATGTGAACACTGAATAGCTACTTGCACTTTTGGTACTTGTATTTTCTTTGAACATATCTAAATCTGTTGTACTTCAGTAAGCCCAAATGAGCATTGTAATAATTAATGCATCTGCCCGTTTTATTTTCCTTTGATGAGGCCAAGGGGCTCCACAATGAAATCTAAAATTCAAGCAGAACAAAAGGAAAAGATGAAAAGGAAAACATTCAGAACATCTGGGGACCTTGTAATAAATTATTTTAACTGCCAGATTTGGTTCAAATGCCAGTAGCATGTACGTTTCATGTTTTTTCGATTTGTTTATCAGTTAAAATAAGTTTTAATCAGATCCTGAAGGGCTCCTTTCTGCTTACCTGTTGATACGTGTCAGCCCAGCTGCTGTAAAACTCCATCTTCTGCTGTGGATCGAAGGCGTTGCAGGACTGAAGAAGGACCCTCATATCATCTACAGTTCTTCTGGAGCCTGACATGATGAAGAGATGACCTCAAACCTTCTGAAGAGCAAACAAGAAAATGCAATGCACTCGCTGCTGCACAGAATTACGACAAAGAAAAACCAGACCTCCCTGTGCAAGGCTGTCACCACAGGTTTGTACCTGAACACAACAAAACGTATGACAGGCTGTGATTTTTACTGACTGATCATTTTTTGGGGAAAAAAGCCTAAAAATGAAACTGATACACCGTCTATCAAAGCCCAGATCGCTGCGATTTAATCAGTATAAGAGACTTAGCAGCAGAGGAAGGACGGGATGAAGCAAAAAAATTTTTTTTTCTGAGTACATTCAAATTCCAGCACCACTGCTCTGCATCTGTATCTGTGAAGTTCCAGCAGTCCAGACTTCATAGCATTATGAAGCGAGTTGAGAACGCCATCTTTGCATTGTCTGCATTCACGTACCTTAACACTGGCTGTCAGTATAAGCGGTCACACGAAGCTGGTTATCAACTGGCTAAGTTAACCCCTAGTTTCCCCTGGAAACTAGTGCACTAGTGCATTTTAGTAATCGAGTATTCTATCGATTATTCCATCGATTACTCGAGTAATCAGATAAATACTTTTTTCGTATTAACAGTTCATCTGCATATTTTAACTTCCATACTGCAGTTTTTGCAGCTATAGCTGCAGCTACAAAGATCTCTTTTCTTCACTTACTGATCAGGTGGTTGATGAAGGACCTCCAGCTGTTTCCCAGTAAAGGTTTAATGGTGGTTACAGGGGAAAAAGCATCTTTTGGAAGCTTCTTTTCATCTGAGCTCGTCGTCTCCGGCACCGGCTCCGCCTCTGCCTCTTTGCACTTGTGCAGACAGACTGCACATTGAACAGCTGACTGCTGTTGTTGTATTATCATATGTTGAAAAACTGTTGTAATGCTTTGTATTCACAAGCATTATCCTAAACACGTTTCTACTGCAGGTCTATATTTAGTCACTGATCAGGGATTAAAGTATAAAAAAATATTCTGACGGGTCCTTTCGGTACCAGACTATAGCTAGTGCTAATGGCAGCACTCGCTAGTAAACAGCGGTTAAAACGGAAGCTGAAGTAGAGAGAAAAAAATAACAGCTGAAATTCTCAGCACAGCGAGCACAACACACAAACCACGCAGAGAGCGGTGGAGGCGTGAGAAACCTGTCAACTTTGATCATCCACTTTAAGTGTCAAAGGGAATCCATCGCAGCAACGGAGAGTTTTTAGAAACTAAGGTTTTTTTAAATGTCTGCAGATCAGTAGATGGCGGTAATGCAGCTCTAAGCTGGTTTGTTTACCACCATTAAACCCACAGAGAAAAATACGACCATACGGTGAACTGTAATGGTGCTGATGCTAAAGGGAGATACCTGAGCACTGCAGAATTTAAACGAAGCATCGAAGCAGCAAATTTGTGTTGAGGATTTTTTATAATCAAATTATTTGAGTTAAGCGATAAATCCCACTAAGATTTTTTTTTTAATTAAACATTTGAACAAACGTACAAAATCAAATGGCATGTGTACATAAGAAACACAATGGTTGGTACATGTTTTGGGCACACAAAATGATATAAAATAAACATGAAGTGTCAGACATTAAACAGAAAAAAACAAAGAACAGACAAACATAAAGGACAAAGTGGTACTAGTTCTTATCAAACAAGTTAAGTTCTTTGTAGGCGTCAAGGAGCTGTACTCCATGCTTGATTTTTATCAGTTCCAAGGTTTTCAGCTGGCTGTCCACTAGAATGCTTTTAAAGGCTGAAAAGTCAGGTTTAAATCCCCCTAAGAGAGCAGCTAGCTTCATGCTGACTCAAGCACAAAGGTTGAGTTAGCATCATGCTAGCCATGTAAACCACACGTACCTCAGTATTGCGCCAGACGCCTCCTTTAATCATAATTCGCGGCACATTGGCGGCGTGGTTGTATTTCCTTCTTAAGTGAAATTCTATAAGTGATTATTAGCCAGCTGTGGTATTTTGTAGCTTCAGATTAACACGCAGAAAAATCCAACTACAAACCGACCGCTGCGAGGGAAAAACAGTGACGCGGGAGAGTTTTGTGAGGCGCGAGCAGGTGTTGTGCCAAAAACTGATCGTCTGCCAGAAAATGATCGCCTGTATTTAAACGTCTGTAAATAACTTGTTGACCTATAATCTGTGAAACGTGTCAAACACACCTCTCATGAATGATATCAGGTCATTTTGAGCTGAGAAACAGCATTTCTATCACACACATGGCAGAAGCTGCAATCAGTTTCTGGCAAAGTGACTTTAATATATTCGTTTTGTTTTGTTTTTATCAAGGTAAAAACTGTCATTGACATTAAAAATGTATTTTTAAACAGAAATCTGGCTCAGAAGGCTGCAGAAATCAGAACAAATATAACATCACAGTTCTATAACAGATATTTTAAGTGGCCAAAAAGCACAGGATTCATTATAATGTAGGTACAATAACACAGACTTCTAAAGATTGTTACAAAAACGGGTTATTTCTTCATTTTATATATAAGCCCTTCATAAATCATGCTGACTGTACTTTATTTACCAATGTAAGCAAAGACATTACACATAAAAGCACACAGAAACATTGGAATCACTTTATGGCAGACAATCACTTTTTGGCACAACACCCCCCCACCCCCGCGCCCCAACATAAAGATGACAACCATAATATGAGGGCGGGTCAACCACGTTTAAGGGCAGCATTTCCTCTACTACATGCTGTCCGACCAACTTCTTCAACTCTCTCCCACTTACTGGTTTTGCACTGAAGTGCATCTTTTGTTGTTTGGTGCTGGGGGGCCTCCTGCATTAGTCACAGCTCTCTGCTTTGCACCACCTGGTGGGACTCACTCTGTAAGTTTGACTGTGCTGTGCTGCAACTCCAAATGTTTCTTCAAATTTGACGTTCTGTTTTTAAAGCTTTGTCGCCAGCACAGAGTGCACAACTAATGTTGATATTGTCATCTTTAGCTGACATGAACTCAAAATAGTGTCCATATTTCCAGCTAGAAAACACGCATCTCTCTCCTCCCTTGTTTACATTTGTGTCACTGTGTGCTGTTATTGATCTCATGCTGAAAACGGAACTTAATTGTCACATCAGCCAGACGTCACTCCCCGAGATGTAAGAAGAAAGCAAAAATAGATCTTTTTACTAAGGAAAATGACAAAAATAGTAACGCACAGTGACTTGGATAAGTTACTTTAATCTGATTACTGGATTGCAAATAGTAACTCATTAGATTACTCGTTACCAAAAAAGAAGTGGTCAGATTAGAGTAATGTGTTACTAAGTAACGAGTTACTGACATCACTAGTGCCCAGAATCTGTTGGAGCCACTTTTCCAAATAGGTCAAGATTGGCATGCATCCAGTAAGGATCCCCAGGCTATCAGAGCCTACCTCCGAATATTAGTGAGAGATATATTACTAAAGCCATACTGGCTCAGACACTGTCTTGCTTAAAGTCTGCATCAGGTGTTCGGGAACCAGGACATACTGTATTGAGAAGGGGCTACAGGAACAAGGCATACATGAGCAACAGCTGACTGCGATTTAGAACTCAACCTTTGCCTTGTCTGACTATATACATTTTTTTTTCCAGAAGGCATTTGGCTTGTACATGGGGCAGCTGTACATTTCAATTGACCTTGAAAGTGTCGATTTTGGAACCGGGGCTTCTTTCATTGGTTGGCACCATCTTAGTCCATGGCGATGTAAAACTCTTCAATGTGGTCAGTGATGCTGGCGTTCCAGCAGTTTCCAGTTCATGGCAAGCTTGAGCCTTGGTGGTTCCTGGGTTGTTCCTGATCATCCTAACCACTTTCCTCTCATCTGAGGGTGACAGCTTGGATGTTCTTCCAGACCTTGGCAAAGTGGGGATGCATCAATTATGTAGAGTTGTTTGAACCAGCTGTAGTCAATCATGGTCGCTATTAAGAAGTTAATAAGCCTTGGCCTTACCAAGCTACATGATTTGTAGAACCTTCACCACCAAAACACTTGTGCACCCAGTTCTAAGTCATTAAAGTTGTATGCTGTACAATCATTCCACCCTGGAAAAAGAACAGTATAAAGAAATCACAATGCCCATGACGAGTGAATGTAAAATATGACCATAGCTGTATCTATAATATAATATAATATAATATAATATAATATAATATAATATAATATAATATAATATAATATAATATAATATAATATAATATAATATAATATACCAGCTGAATTGTTTACATAGTGACATTGTGGTTAGTTCCTGTCATTGGGAACAAAAAGTAAGTTCTTAATTGTGCTTTATAATTTTTTTTGTGATAACATAGAATTACAAATACCCTCACTTTCTAACACCCTGGAAGATTGAATCTAAATGTCTTTATGTATTAGGTGATCACAGGTACCAGTTCAATGAAAATTATGGACTATGTATATAATAAATTATAAATAGCCCATTTGTGCACAAATAAAATTTAGAAGCTATTTTCTCTCCTTAGTTACTGTTGTTTTCTTTACTCTCATTTTCTTTATTTACCTCTACATAGCTGGTTTACATTATCTTTGTGAAATCCAACTTTTTTTTTTGTTTGTTTACACCACTCCTCTATAGTGCAACTTCCACTTTCTGGATCGCCAACCCTAATAACAACCTCATCAACTGTGCTGCTGCAGGCTCAGAGGTGAGTTGTCATTTTCTCTTCTCTGAACCCTTTCCTACCCCTCCCACACCCCCCATCTCTCCAGGTGGAGGTTTGTCTCATTACCACATTGCCAGGTCAGATTAATGGCTGTATACTTCTATTAGTTTCTGAATCAAGCAGACAACAGACAGAGGCACTGCCACACTTTCACTATGATAGAGTGCCAATTATGATCATACTTTGGGGATTTTGCCAGGATTCATTGGGTGGAAGTCTCATTTATCCTCACCAGTATAATAACTTTTCTCATTTGCATACTTGCAAATAACAACAGCAAAACAGACAGGCTGACATGCAAAGTGTCAAAGCTGAGGCTCTGATTACGTGTGGGAGTGTTCACATGTTTATGTATGAACAAAAGTATTGCCAGTTCTTTGTTCTACAGCTATAGCAATTCACTGTACACTATAACATTTTGTCCTAACAACCTCTGTTTATGTCTATATGTTTATTTGTGTGTAAACCCTCAGGAAACAGGCTTCTGGTTCATTTTCCACCATGTGCCCACAGGCCCCTCAGAGGGGTCATACTCCCCAGGATACACAGAGCACACACCTATGGGCCAGTTCATCAACAACAGAGCCCATTCCAACTTCAGAGTAAGTCTGAGGATGAACTGTTCTGGGTGGATAAAGAGTACTGTAATAAGAAATTGTCAGGATTTTTCAAATGATAGCTGAATTTTTATGTCTCTACTGAACACATTAGGTATTCAATTAGTGAGGCCTTTCCATGAAACATTGGTTTGTGTAAACTGTGCCTCTATCACAGCTTTCACAGGTCTTCAAAAGAGGTTTCCTAGAGCGAAACCTTGAAAGGCTACAAAAGGATTATTTGATTATTCACCTTAGCATTCATCAATTTACAATAAGACAATAAGTATCTTGAAAAAGGTGACTAAGAAATTAATTGCTTACTTCACATACTTCATAAGTAAGTGTGTAGTGTGCTGCATGAAATGTATCCAAACAGAAGTATCCAAAAAGAGACCCTGCCTATAATCTTGAGCTGTTTTTACACAAGCACCTGAGAATCTGTCAGGACATTATATGAAGTTGTTCTCTCTCACATGTAGCACACAGCAAGGGATGAAGTTTAGACCAGGGTGCTACTGGATAGAGCGTGCAAGGGGCAGCTTATATGATTTCCACTCAGTGTGAATTTACTGTGAATTATTTTGTACATTTCTCACCTGGACTCAAATGGACATCACAAATTTAATTGAAACACAAAACAAATCAGAATAGTATTTTAGAATATAAACAGATTGCTAAAAAGATAATGGAAACCCTTTTGAATTTACGAGGATTTCTTTATTGATTACTCATCCATTGTGATCTCATCTTCACCTAAGTGACAGTTATAACCAAACATAATTGAAACATACTAATAATCTGCAAACAGTTGTACTTTTTCATGTTTTTATTAGAAACAATGAGCAATCACTCAGTAATCAGGCTGAGAAAGGTAAGTTAATAATAATAATGTTGAACACGTCATCTGCAACACAGCGTACTTCAAAAATGCCGCCGTTCATGAACTTCCGGCAACAATTACCGTAATAACCCTAATTTATCCAATAGTATCCAATAATGGTCGCAAAATTACGGTAATTCAAAGTTCCTTTGATCAGCCACCTCAACCATAATATGCTCTGTCTTAATCAGCTGTTACAGGTAACAGGTGCTTCAGCAGCGATCGCCTGGCATTTTAACTAAATTTAGCAGCAGGCAGAATCTCCTTTAGCAGCAGATGGCTCTGTTGGGTTAAGGTCAGGACTTTGCTATAAAGAAATCAAGGTTACCAAACATAAACACTTAATGTTAAAGCATGTGAAATGTGTGACTTTGCCTGCAGTGCAGAGAAAAAAAAATCTAGCTAGCTAGCACTGGTATCATCATCAGTGCAGATGACCTGTCCTCCTAATGGATTGGAGAGAGCTTGGAGTCACCTGTGGCTTCAAACAGCACAGCGAGAGATTTATGAGGTGCCTTACTTTCTTAGGCCCAACAGTGATCTCTTTTCTCTACCATCTCACTCTCTTCTTACCTTCTTCACTTTTCATTTGGATCATCCTAATGGGAGCATAGCTCATGTCAGGCTGTTGTGAGAGAAGACATTGTGTCAGGGCAGCAGTTTGGGTGTTCACAACAGTAACAAAGTGAGAGTATTTTTGCTTAAAAGCAGCACATTGAATATTGAAAGCTTTTATTGTTGTGAATGTTTTCATATTATTTGTGTGTGAAAGTGCACAATATCGTGTCACTTGTGGAGGGTGATTTTTGTCTGTCGGTTGACAATAGATGTATTCTGGTTTTTGGAGGGAGTGGTTATGTTTATGGGTTTTCTTTAGGGCTGTTTAACTCGACATCTTTCTTTTTCCCTCACAGGAAGGGTCACATCTTTAGATTGGAGATTGTTTTGAGTTCTAGTTAGAATAAATATCATAATTTATTTGTGTCAACTTTGATTTGTGGTCCTTTCTTTTAATCCCAGTTGTTTGCTTTCAAACTTTTTATGATTTCTATTCTCAATCATATGTTACTCCCACATCCCCTTAGACCCACAGGATGTAAGACACTCTTGTCTCTATTTGAGAAAATATGACAAACTATTGCATCAAACCACCAGTGTCAATTTCTGTTATGACTTCCACCCCCATTTTCTTCCTAAATAATTTCTAAAATAATTTACATGGTAATGGAAACATTGTTTAATCTCTGTATCCTTCATATCTTACACACTGAATCTACGTGTATGAACACTATTCCCACAGTCAAGCATGGAGTTGGAAACAATATGCTTTGGGTGCAGGATGATTTCACTTCATTGAGTACCAATGGACAGGGCCATGTACCATAAAACCTTGAACAGACCTCTTTCCCTCAGCTAGAAGATTGAAGATGGGTTGTGGATGGGTCTTCCAGCATGACAGTGACCCAAAGCATGCCACCAAGGCATGGCTAAAGAAAACCACATTATAGTCTTGGAATGGCCTAGCCAGTAGAAAATCTGTTGAGGGATTTGCCAGTTACCGAGTGGCAGTCAAGAAACATAAATGATTAAAAGAGTTTTTATAAATGGGAGTGGGCTAAAATCTGTCCTGAGATGCTTAAAAACCTGGTGACCAACTATAAGAACATTCTTACTGCTGTGCTTCCCAGTAAGGGTTTCTCCACCAAGTACGAAGTTATGGTTTGCCTGGGAATCAAGGACTGATTTCATTCAATGACATTCAAATTAATTTATAAGTTTAATATAATGCAGTTTTTCTGGATTTTTGGTTGATATTGAGTCTCTTACCAATATATGAATTTATACGAAATTTTCTGTGGGATCAATAAAGTTATTTTTATTCTTACTCTTTCCATTAAAATGAAACTACCATAACAATTTGGGTGTTCATTTCTTTGTAAGTGAGCAAAGTTACAAATTCAGCAGGGCATCAAATAATTATTTCCCCCACTCTATATTATAGTAGAGCTGCTGCTGATTTATTCTGAAGGCATAACTTCTAATTGTGACCTGATGATGGGCTGGTCGACTCATTCATTGCTTGAAGAAGCCAATAAAAATGCTTCACACGATTCGTGCACTCTCCCTGCAAAGAAGGGAAAGAAACAGAACTAAAATAGTAGTTTCATCCACCCCTATAGTGGCTGCAGCTCAAGAGGTAGAGCAGGTCATCTGCTAACTGGAGGGTTGGTTGTTCAATCCTTGGCTTCTCCAGTCTGTATGCCTTGGGCAAGATATTGAACCCTAAGTTGCTCTTTGATGCATTCATTGTGTGAATGTGTATGAATGCTAGATGGAAAGCACTTAGGTGTAAAAAAAAAAAAAAAAAGAGGCCTTGTATGAATGGGCAAATGAGGCATGTTGTATAAAGTGCTTTGAGTACTCAGAGTAGAAAAGTGCTATATAAGATAATTTACTATTTATGGATGATTGTCACTGAGAGAAAATCTGCAACTGGATTTGTTAAACTTCAACACTGAGAATGATTAGTCACATATGAAGTTAGATCCAGAGAGCACCAACATCTTCATGCCTCCTTATGTGTAAAAAGTTCTGCTCTTTGAGAGAAGAATAAAATTCCAGAAGCAATGTTGACTTGAAGTGCTCTGCCAGCAGTGAATCAAAAGTGCAACAAACTGTGCTGTTGACCTGATGAAGTTAAGTATTTTAGTTACAACATCTACGACATGTTTAATTTTTAGCACTGACTTACACATCACCTCCTTGTTTATAATACAATGTAAAAATACCAGTTTCAGTTCTGGGTTAATTTCAGTTTCTTTGTCTTACATCCACTTCAAAAGTCAGATGTCAGATTTGGACAGTGATCTGTTGTAACACTTGCCAGTTTGTCCCATTTCAGCCAAAGCCTATCCAAATATACACATACCTCCGTGAACAAATCCCTGGATGTGCAAAGTTTGGTGAAAGGTCCTTGCTGCTTTGGCAGCTTTGCTAGAAAAGGTTCAGACATGCTGTTCCTACTCTGCAACAGTCACGTTCTTGTATTTCGTTTCATGTTTAATCTTGTAATGGTGATTCAAAGTGTAATCTTTAAACAGAGCAATCTGATCTTCACAAACTAAGCACGTGGCTTTACCTCTGACTTTAGTAAATAAATACTTAGTATTCCATGTGTTGTTAAACAGTCTACATTTATCTTTCAGGGCTAGCAAACTCACATTTCTCATAAAGTTGGTTCCAACACAGTTACAGTGAAGCTGCAATTGCTACCCTAACCCTTATACATGGGTGTAAGAAAAATGATAGCAGTTGTCTTAAAAAAAACAAAAAATCAAACAATGTTGCATTGCAATGTCCAACAACATTGCAAAACCAATAAGCTCTCCTCTGATGGGGAGTTTATTAACAACATGCAACATGGTGTCTAACTTGAAATGTACTCTGGATGGCATTACCTTGGCCTCCAGTAACACTGTGAGGAATCTTGGAGTCATTTTTGACCAAGATAAACTAATATGTATGACTGCTTTTTTACATTTGTGTCCCTAAAATTAGAAACATCTTGCTGAAAAACTTGCTCATGCATTTATTACTTCTAGACTGGACTATTGTAATTCATTATTATCAGGTTGTCCTAAAAGCTCCCTGAAAAACCTTCAATTGATCCAGTGAGAGTACTGACAGAGAGCAGAAAGAGAGCACATATTTCTCCCATAATACATTCTATTCACTGGCTCCCTGTTCTTCCTGTCAAAAGGGAGATTTGTTTCCCACTGTCACCAAGTGCTTGCTCATAGGAGGTCATTTGATTGTTGGGGTTTTCTCTATAATATTATATGGTCTGTACCTTATGTTTTAAAGTGCCTCAAAGTGACTGCTGTTGCGATTTTGCACTATACAAATGAAACTGAATTGAATCAAATTGAATCAGAAAGTTATTTAGTAGCTTAAATGGGACAGACTGCTACTTTTTTATGTTAGAATCCAAATTTCCCATTGATTTCAGGTGGGCAGTCAGGTACAACCAATGTGGCCCATGGGCTGTTCAATGCCCAGGTTAGCTTTAAAAGGACAACTCACTCAAAACAATGTTTTAAGCTATAGCATTTTGTTCAGTGTATTTTTTGCTTGACATCTAATTTAATTGTCTTTCTATTTTAGGCTGGAATGATCCTTGATAATGGCGTTAAGACCACCAAGGCAAACAACAAGGACAAGAGACCATTTCTGTCTCTAGTTGGAGCCAGGTCAGACCCTATAACAAATATCCTGTATGACAAGCTGGAATCACATCACACCCTGTATGATACAGCATGATATAACTGCAGTCTCTAATTAATAGCTGATTCATCTCCTGTAAAAATAAGTGCTCTGTGTGTGTGCACATGCGCGTGCACACGACACAGCAGCAGCACACACACACACACACACACACACACACACACACACACTTCCTCACTCGCCCTGTGGGCGGTCTTTTGTCCTCCTCAAAACTCAGGTCCTTTACCAGAGGCTTGGGAGCTTGAGTGTCCTGCACAGTATCTTAGCTGTTCCTAGGACTGTGCCCTCTGGACAGACTTCTTGGATGTCATTCCTGTAATTTGCTGGTGCCACTCTCCCAGTTTGGGGGTCACTGCCCTCTGATTACCACGGGGACCACTGTTACCTTCATCTTTCACATCCCCTCTAGATCTTCTCTCAGCTCTTGGTATTTATTGAGTTTCTTGTGTTCTTTCTTCTTGATGTTACTGCCGCTTGGTATTGCTACATCTCTCACTAAAGTGTTTTTCCTCTCCTTGTCCATCACTACTATGTATGGTTGGTTTGCCATCACTAGTTTGTCCATCTCTATCTGGAAGTCCCACAGGATCTTAGCCCGGTCATTCTCTACCACCCACGGTGGTGTATCCCATTTTGACCTCGGGTCCTCCAGGCCACTTGGTTTTGGTGTTCCATGTATGTCCTGCCTACTAGCATTTTGCACTCTGCTGTTATGTGCTGGATTGTCTCAGGGGCATCCCTGCACAGCCTGCACCTGGGGTCTTGCCGATCTTGTGCTCAGATATTGTTCCTGTGCTGCCATGATCTGTGGCTCTGTGCTGTTTTTCAGCACACATTTGTCCAGTCATTGGAAGGATTTTTCAATATCAGCCACTTCTATCTGCTGGTGGTACATGCCATGCAGGGGCCTGTCCTTTCATGAGGATTCCTGTTCTTTCTCAGATTTCTGCTGCCTGAGGTACTCACTAAACACATGATCCTTTGTGGCCATCTTCCTGATATACTCATGGATCTTTGTTGTTTCATCCGGGATAGTGGTTCTGACACTCACTAGTCCTCAGCTTCCTTCCTTCCAACTTAGCATACAGTCTCAGGGTGCTGGAATTGGGGTAAAACCCTCCATGCATGATAAGGATCTTTCTTGTCTTGGGCCCTGTTTACACGAGAATGTTTTGATGCTTTTGGCCTCACATTCAGTACATTCCATAATTGGTATCTGTAGCCAGTCTTGTTAATGATCTGGCTAAGCGGGTTCAGGCCTATGAGGAACAGTATTGTTGACAGAGCATCTCCTTGGTAAATCTCGCACTTGATGGTAACTTGTGCAGTTGGCTTGAAGTTGGCCTTTAGTGTTGTTCTCTACATTCCCATTGATTTCCTGATGAAGGCTCTTATTCCTGGGGGTCCTTGAGGATCAGGACCATCTGGCATTCAGTCAGCCATTCTGGGTGTGTCTTAGTCTCTGGCAGCTGGTTCATTTGTGCTGCCAGGTGCCCATGGAGTGCAGTTAGCTTCTTCTTTCTGTGAATCATGTCAGGGCCTGGTGCTGTCTATCTCCTCATATTTGTGGCTCTTTTTTGGATGTCTGCCACTGTGATGGTTACTGAAGCCTGTTCAAGGAGGTTGTTTCGGTCTGCTCTTCGATCCACTAGCACTGGCTTTAGTTATATCTCTCTTGGCATATTCTGAGGTAGGCTTGGGTGGTGGTGGTGGTGGGGGGGTGTCTAGCCTGGGGGACCCTTACTGGATGCAGGCCCATGCCAGGATTTGAAACCGCAACCTCTTGTTCCAAAGATGGTAATGCTACCACTACCACTTTCTATTTGTTTTTTTTTTGTTTGTTTTTTCTAAAAAAAAAAATCTTTAACTTTAGAGGTGTTATTGCCAGGCACTGGTCTGCAATTGGAACTTAGAGTTCAGTGTCTTTCCCAGTTATACTGTAGAATGCTGAGGGGCCAGGGATCAAACCACTAATGCTGCTGTTACTAAACAGCCCACTCCTCCACCTGAGCCATGACAGAAAATAACATCCACTTATCTGTTTATAAACTAATAAGTCAGTTTCTCTTCTCTTGTTGGTCAGTTACATAAACTGTATATAGAAGATGGATGATGTGTGAAACCTGAAACCAGTGAGAAAGTAATTTAGCTTCTGGGTTTGGCAATAGAGACCCCTGGCAATAGAGGCTCTACGATATCAGATGATCTCCCGTGAGCAACTGTTGGGTAGGAGTAATTCTCTTTAAACATGAAGACACATCTGGCAGAACCAGGTTCAGGAAGGGGCAGTTATCTGCCATGAGTTATGAGGGGAAAGAGAAGAGATGAAAGAGTAGCGCAGAGAGACATGAAATAGTGGAATATAAACAAAAGAACAGCGAAAACAGAAAAGAAATAGACTTGCATTTTTTAATGTTTTTCTAGTCTTACTGATTACTCAAAGTGCTTTTAAGCTGTAACAATTCATGCAGTACCTTATGCTGCTCACTTTAAGCACATTATCTTCCTCTCAACCATGGCCAATTTAGAATCACAAGTTAATCTGGCATACATGTCCTTGGGAGGAAACCCAAGCAGGCACGGGAAACTTTTTGCTTTGAGGCCACAGTGCTAACCCCTTGCTTGTGATGTCTGGTTTCAAAGTGCTAAGGTGGAGGAACTGAAAACATTTAACTCAAGGCTTAAAGAACAAAACTTAACCTATACTGAGTAATGTCTTGGTGGCTGCCACTAAATTTAATATACATCAGTTGGAGCTGAAACTGCAAACAATTCAATTCAATTCAATTCAATTCAGTTCAATTCAATTCAATTCAATTCAATTCAATTCAATTCAATTCAATTCAATTCAATTCAATTCAATTCATATAGCACCAAATCACAACAAACAGTCACCTCAAGGTGCTTTGTATTGTGGGTAAAAACCCTACAATAATACAGAGAAAACCCAACAGTCAAAACGACCCCCTCTGAACAAGCATTTGGTGACAGTGGGAAGGAAAAACTTCAGGGTCACCTGATCCAGCCCTAACTATAAGCTTGATCATAAAGGAAAATTTCAAGTCTAATCTTAAAAATAGAGAGGGTGTCTGTCTCACGAATCCAAGCTGGGAGCTGGTTCCACAGAAGAGGGGCCTGAAAGCTGAAGGCTCTGCCTCCCATTCTACTCTTAACTATCCTAGGAACCACAAGTAAGCGTGCAGTCTGAGAGCAAAGTGCTCTATTGGGGTGATACGGTACTATGAGATAAGATGGGGCCTGATTATTCAAGACCTTTTAAATTCTATTCTAGATTTAACAGGGAGCCAATGAAGAGAAGCCAATATGGGAGAAATCTGCTCTCTCTTTCTAGTCCCTGTCAGTACTCTAGCTGCAGCATTTTGGATCAGCTGAAGGCTTTTCAGGGAGCTTTTAGGACAGCCTGATAAAAGCTCCAGCCTAGAAGTAATAAATGCATGAATTGGCTTTTCAGCATCAGTCTGAGCAAGGATGTTTCTAATTTTAGAAATATTGCGCAAATGTAAAAAAGCGGTCCTACATATTTGTTTAATATGCGCATTGAAGGACATGTTCTGGTCAAAAATGACTCCAAGATTTCTCACAGTGTTACTGGAGGCCAAAGTGATGCCATCCAGAGTAAGTATCTGATTTGACACCATGAAGCAGGAAATTAGAGGTCATCCAGGCCTTTATGTCTTTAAGACATTCCTGCAGTTTAACTAACTGATCTGACTTTGAGTCAGAAACCTTTACGTCTTGATTTATAACACAGGGAAATACATTTTAAAAGTTAGAATATTTATATAAATAGCTCCTTTGCAGCCTTGAAATACATAACATAAATACAAGGGTGGGCTGAAAAGTTCATAGGCTGACCACGATGCAATGGTCAAACTTGATCAAATGTGTTTTATTTTTCAACATAGTCTCCACTGCGGTCCACACATTTCTTCCATTGGTGTGCAGCACTTGGATTTCCGTGGTATAAAAGCTGTCATCCTGACCCTCAAAAAAGTCCTCAACAGCAGAGATGACTGCATCATCGGTCCAATACTGCTTCCCAGCCAAGTGTTTTTTTGTGTCGGGGACCAGAAAATAGTATCAAATCAGGAGAATATGCAGAATGATCAACCAGCTCAAAGCCACAGACATACACAGCAGCCATTGCAATCACAGACTTGTGTGCAGGAGCATTGTCCTGGTGAAACAGGACCCCCTTCGTCAGTTTTCCAGACCATTTTGACTTGATTACCTTTCGCAGCTGCTTCAGCAAGTTGGTATAGTATTCTCCATTGATAGTATAGCCTTTTTGAAGGTAGTCAATGAACACAGTGCCCTTTGCATCCTAGAAGATGGCGACCATCACCATCCTTGCCAATGATACCACCTTGGCCTTCTTTGTTGGGGGAGAAGATGGGTGTTTCCACTGCATGGACTGCCATTTGGTCTCTGACTCAAAGTGTTGAACCCAACATTCATCTTGGGTGAGGAAATGTTCAAGGAAACCAGCTGGACTTGCTTCAAAAAGTGCCAAGTTCACCTGCAACATGACCAGCCTGGTGCGCTTTTGATCAGGCATCAAAAGTTGTGGCACCCACTGAGAGGAAACCTTTGGCATGCCAGGTTTGTTATCCAGAATGTTCACAACTTGTTCACGGGAGATACCTACAGCATTGACTATCTGATCAACAATTAAACGTCTGTCATCCATCACCATGTGGTGAACATGTTTTCATGGGTGGTGGCTGTGGCTTGACCTTGGGTCATCTTCAAGACTCTCCCTACCCCTCTTGAATTCAGATGCCCACTTTTCCACAGTTGATAAAGCTGGAGTATCATCCTCTAACGTAATAACCATGTCAGCATGAATGTCTTTGGGGGTGAACCCCTTTTTCTGCAGATATTTGATAACACCACAGTGCCAAATTTGATTGAATTTAAAGATTGAATTTAAGACATGGCAAATTTAATTACTGTATGATAACTCCTTCTTAGTTAGCCTATGAACTTTTCAGCCCACCCTCGTACATATCATGAAACATTAACACTACTTCCTTCCATTGTTTAGGTATGGCCCCCACCAGAATTCTGACCCTTTCAAACCCAGAGTTCCAGCTCTCATCCACCACTTTGTAGCCTACAAGAACCAGGACCATGGAGCTTGGCTGAGAGGAGGGGATGTGTGGCTAGATGACTGCCAGTGAGTAATACATACATGAATTCAAAACTGAGCAATGTGTTTACCAAGTAAATAAACAAGTGAATGAGTTCGTCTGAGTGAAGCTTGTCAACTTTCAGTGCATGTCAATGTAGATGAAAATTCTCATTATGAGTGTTGTCATAGGACAGGTAGTTTTTCTGCACATTCAATGACAGAGAAAGAAGGGAGAAATTCATTCCAATCTAATAATAACTTTCTACAGTCTTTCCTTTAGTCTCTTTGTGTGCGTACGGGCGTGCGTGCGTGTGTGCACTCATGTGTGTGCGCATCCGTGCGTGCATGGGTGCATGTGTGTGTGTGTGTGTGCTTGTGTGTGCGTGTATCCCCCAAGATATTAGACTTTTGCTGTGCCTCATAATATTCTCTCCTTCTTGTTTAGATTTGCTGATAATGGCATTGGCCTCACTTTAGCAAGGTAAGACTCCCGCTTTATTAAACTACTGTTAGACATAAAGGGCTGTTGTATGCATTTACTGTTCTCCTCCTTGCTTGCTTGCTCTCTGTCTAATTGGAAAATGCCTTATATGGAGTCTTCTTAGGATGCACTTTGAAACAGTGCTTTGATGCTGCATTAAAAATAATTTAGGAGTGCAATGGCAAGAACTGATAAGAAGTTTCCCCCTGACTTTACTAAGTAGGACACCAGTAGGTGCACACACTTCATACTTTACTACCTAAATTTGCAAATACCTCGTAGTTTCAGCCCTCCATCCATACTTCTGCCAAGCTTTTGAGGTTCTGGGAATGTATTCCATGGCTTTACCACTGAATTGCAGGCAATGTAATACAGAAATCAGGTTAATAAGTATAATTAAATCTCTTTTTTTTATGTGTGCTCCACAGAACCAGAAAAGTTGTCTAAATGAAATTGTGAATCTGGCTGAATTAAAACAAAGTAATGGTGAGAGATAATCTCCCTTATCCATTTTCAAGAAATGAAGTATGTTTACTTTATGAAAATGCACCTCAATAGTCTGGATGCTTTTTCCTCACAAGAGTGGTGTTTTAATATAGTCTTAATACCTGGTACAACAGACAAGCATTCATAAGTGCAGTTGTAAGAAGTACTTATCCATAGTTTAACTACAGTATTAACTACAGTAGTGGGAAGTAGATTTTCATTTATATATATATATATATATATATATATATATATATATATATATATATATAATAATAGTGTTGCAGCATGGGTATGCTGATATTACCCTGGATACCGTGGCTCCTGATACATCACAAAGACTTGCTGTCTTGGTCACAGATGCGCCAGCAAGATGTGCACCAACAATTTGTCCTCTTTTGAACTCTGGTATGCCACCCATAATGTTGTGTGCATTGCAATATTTTGAGCAAAACTGTGCTCTTACCCTGCTAATTGAACCTTCACACTCTGTTCGTACTGGTGCAAAGTGCGATTAATGAAGATTGGCCACCAGGTTGGTCCAATTGAGCCATGAAACCTCCCACACTAAAATGACAGGTGTTTCAGTTTCATTGCCCAACCCCTGTGTGCATGTATATATATATATATATATATATATATATATATATATATATATATATATATATATATATATATATATATTTATTTTTTTTCTTTTTTTTTTTAGGGATGTTCCCGGTGACTAATTTACCAGCCAACTAATAATGAATGAATGAAATTTTTAGGAATGTTTAATGGACAATGTCAAAAGCTGTCTAGCATTTGAAACCATTAATCGCATTGTCCTATAATGATTCACACTTTAAATGCTGCTTAACTGTGCAGCACCGTGCATTGCACATTATGAACACCGCACATTACACTCCAAACAGACAAAAAAAAAAAACTGACAGAAAAGTGATCTGGTACCTGAGCTGTTCGCATTGATATTGCACATCATGTTGTAATGTATTGCACAGTCAGTGGTTTATTTCACGGAATATTATCAGTGGCCTTAAAGAAGCAGAGTTCTATTGCACGGGTGTTGCTGTCAGTGAGAGTTTTTTCAGTCTGACAGCTTCAGGATAGAAGCTGTTTAGCAGCCTGGTTGACCTCACTCTGATGGTGTGTAATCTACGACCTAAGGGGAATGGGGAGAACAGCCCATGGGCAGGGAGGGAGAGGTCCCCCAATTATGCTTGAGGCCGTGCTCCTGCATCTGTTGACGTAGATGTCCTCTACAGTTGTGAAGGTGTTGCCGGTGATCTTCTGGGCAACTTTGACCACTCTCTGCAGAGCCTTCCTTTCAGAAGCAGAGCAGTTCCTATACCACACAGTGATGCATGTTGTTATGATGCTCTCAGCCACACACCTGTAGAAGGAGGTGAGGATTTTGGTCCCCAGGCCAGTCTTCTCTGCCGCTCCTCTGATGTGGGGCAGATGATGTTCCTCCTGAAATCCATGATCATTTCTTTGGTCTTGGCCTCGTTGATGCAAAGGTTGTTGTGCTTGCACCAGGTCTCTAAGTGTTCCACCTCCAATCTGTACTCCGTCTCATTTTTATTTGAGATTAGCCCGACCACTGCTGTGTCATCTGCAGACTTAATGATATGGGTGCTCGAGAATGTGGATGAGCAATCATAAGTGAGCAGTGTCTACAGCAGAGGGCTGAGGACACATCCCTGAGGGGAGCCAGTGTTGAGGGTGATGGGGGAAGAGGTGATGTCGTGGATTCAAGGATTCTTTATTGTCATTCACATCACATTTGCGTGCAGTGGAATGAAATTCTGTCCTCAGGTCCCAGTGTTGCCAATGTAATATTTATGACAGTTTCAGTGATGAAAGAAGAATAAATATAAATATAACTAACAATAATATATAAAGAAAATATATACATATATATATATATATATATATATATATATATATACACACACATACACATACACATATACATGTATGCATACTTTTATATGAGTATAAGAGGTGTTAAGAGCATCAGGTAGGGATGGGTCCCTGGGACATACAGCATCTTTCCTGCTGTGGTCTGTGATGCTCCTGATACCCACCCACATCATCCAAGGATCGTTGGTGTTGAAGTGACCTTGGATCTTTAGGGTATATGCAGCTTTGGGTCTCTTGATACCAGCATCTAGAGTTCTCCTTGCAGTTCTTGACATGACTGTGTCACCTGACCTGAATGCAGAATCCCGTGCTCTCATAAGACGCCTGACCTCTGCGCTTATCCAGGGTTTCTGGTTGGGGTGAATGGTGAATGTTCTGACATCGTCAACACACTTACTAATGTAACTGGTGACAGCTGATGCGTACTCCTCCAGGGCCACCTCACTCCCTTTTGTTGCAGCCTTTTTAAAAATGAGCCGCTCCAGTCCTGGAGTGCAGAGGTAGCGTCAGTGGGCCACACAGTGACTGTCCTTTGCGTTGGTTTGATTATTTTCCAGAGAAGGTTGTAGGTAGGGACAAGCTAAATGGAAATATAATCTGAAAGTCCAAGGTGAGGGCGAGGGACAGCTCTGTATGCTCCATGTAAGCCTAAGTATTCTTTCTAACCGATGCATACTCTGCAATTATAACTAAGTGTAGCCAGCATATTAGTATGGAGCCTTTGCCACATGTTGAAATCATACATCAATCCATAATGTACTTTTCCATTGTATATTAGGTTTGACATATTGTACTGTATATCTTTTTGGCCTGAGATGTTTACATACACAACAAGGGAACAGAGATTTTAACTCCCTGAATATTAATTATTTACATAATGTGTAAATAGGGAAACTGAAATTATCTTACACATATCCTGCATGTATTTTACTCTCCGTGTGTGTATGCAGTGGAGGGACATTTCCAGATGATGATGGCTCTCATCAGCAGGTGAAGAACTCACTTTTTGTAGGTGAAAGTGACAATCATGGGATGCCCCTGCCAGACAAGAGGATTTGGGGTCTTGGGGGTTCTGATCTTACTGACAGGACCCTGCCACATGGCATGTAAGTAGCAATTACAGCTCATTTTGTTTTAGTTTTAAAGCCCACAAACTCTGCTCTCAATGGTTGTGTTTCAAAAATTGTATTTTTCAGTCTCAGCAGTTGAACAAAACAATTAAAGCCTCTTTGAAAAGTAAAAAGTATATTTATTAACTGTTTTTAAAGCATTGATATTGTTTTTTTATATATATATATTTACATTGTCCCCAATATTCCCTGGTAAAGTTGATTTGTTGAATTATTCTTCAGTTCAGATCAGTTTTTTTTTTAGACCCAGTTCACAATAGCAATTTCAAGGTGTTCTTTAAATTGTATTACGATGCCCTATAAGAAGTGGTTGGTGATGCTGGGGAAAAAGAACTCTCTTTTAAATGGAACAGGGCACAGAACAAGGCTCAGGAAGGGACAGCCATCTGCTATGACTTGTTGGAGAGTAAGAGGAAAAACAAGACAGTAAAAGGAGCAAAGACAAGGAAAAACAAAATCTGGGAGAGAGCAGAAAAAGTTAATGACATGTAATAGTAGCAGGTAAAGGCATTATGAGTGAAAGGAGGAGAGCGGAGGAGTAGTGCTCACTGCCTCATGGGAAGTCCCCTCAGAGCAGCACTAAAGCAAAACAGGGAGCACAAAAGTCCAGCAAGAGACAGTTCTAGGATTCTGCCCAGCCATGGGGCAACACAGTGGAATCTAGTAATGGAGGTGAAGCAACTCATGGTGCCGACCAGGTGGCCAGCTTTGGAGACAGAGAAATTCAGGGGGCTAGCTGCACGGCCAGCAGCAGAGATGAAGCGAACCTGGAGGCCGGCCGGGAGGCCCGCAGTGAAGACGGGGAAACTCTGGGGGCCTACCAGAGGTCTTTCAGCGACAAAACAGAAACATCTTTGGTGGCATGACTGGAGGCTGGCACTGGCAAAGGAGAGCCTTGTGTAGTATGGCTAGAGGCTGACAATGGTGACAGAGACCCTCAAGCAGCATGGCTTCTTCATCAGTAATGGCAAAGAAGTCTGGGGGCCAGTGACAAAAGCGACCCGCTAGAGGTTGGTGTCAGAGGAAGCAATAGCACATCTCTGACTTAGGTGGAGCAGGACCTTTGGACTCAGGTTCAGGCAGATTGGGACCCACTGGCTTTTCAGAATTCTTAGGACACTCAGGATTCACAGGAGACTCAGGAGTCAAAGGATACTCAGGATTCTCAGGATAGTAAGAATTTATAGGAGACTTAGGATTCACAAGATTCTCAGGATGCTCAGTAAACAAAAAGAAAATTAAAAAAAAAAAACAACTGAAAAACACTGGGAAACTAATCCAGGACAATGACAGTGTCTGTTTCCTGAAAGCAAACTCGGAGGTGGTTCCACATGAAAGGGGTCTTCCCAATCTATTTTGGGAACAATAAGTAAACCTGCACCCAAAGAGCAAAGTGCTCTGTTGGGATAATGTGGTACTTACTGTGAGGTCTTGAAGATATGATCGGGCTGCATCTTTTAAGACTTTGTTTGTGAGAAGTATTTTAATTTCAAATTTGGATTTAACGAGGAGCCAGTGACAAGGATTTGGAATATAACAGACTAAAAGTAACAATTGCATGGACTAGTTTTTCCTGCATCAGTAATATAACCCACATCTGATCCTAGAACAACATGATTTGTAGGAACCTTGACATGCAAACAGAAACAGTCTATGGCATTTATGGTTAATACCTCAGACTTGTGGGCAGATTTTGTCTTAAACACTGGTGTATCACCAACAATCAAAAAATGTTAGGTCCAAATATAATAAACAGCAGAGAACAAATAAACATGTTATCATCTAAGTAACTTTCCCTCTTTGCCAAATTAAACCTTTTCAGCCTACAGTGAAAAGTATTGCAAACATGTACCTAAAAACAGCTCTTCTGTGTCACACAATGTACGAGTTTGAAACATGCTCAATGTAGTACTGTATGCGGGGGTGGGGGAAGAAGTGCTGCAGTAACGGTCTGATAAACTACAGTCACTCTGCCAGGAAAACTTGTTTCAAAATAATCCTTTATAACTGCCATGAATTCAAACTGTCCGCAGCTGCTAGTCATGAAGGAAAAAGTAAGAACATTGGACTCTTTTGGACACTTTTCTCAGTCCAATGTCAGATATCCCAAAGGGACATTCTGGGAGGAGTACCAAATTAAAAGAGGCTGGTATGCATGAGAGCCAGACTTGGTATGCTGAGAATCAGTCCCATACTCTGGCCAAGCTTGGCAGTGTACAGAAAGAATGCCTCAACAGCTGTATTAATAGATATTCCTTTATTGTGTGTGGGGAAAAGGAATATCATGTAAACCACTTCTGGCACTATGTTTAGACTAACATTCTTTGTTGCAATAGACTGAGATCAGGCACACTATTGTGCAGACACTGTCATTCTGTGCATTTCTTGAAAGCCACTGTAAAGAAAAGCTTTTCAATGACACCCATGGCAGGGAATTATTTATGAACTCAGTTGTTTTCTCAAGCCCCAAAATGTCAGTGTGAATTGTGGTAGTCTTCATTGTTCCATCATTTTCTGCAGTGTGGAAGTACTGTGAAAATATGGCACTGAACAGTCACATTGTGTCTATAGTTATGGGGAAAAACTTAAATTTACTTGAAGATCCAGCTGAGCTGTCTTCCCTCTGGGGTGGGGACCTTTGGTCCGGGAAGGTAACTGTCCTTTTAGACGCAGAATCTGGGAGTACAATGTGGAGATAACTGAGACTTGTGGTTTTTGAGAGAGTGTGGTTTCATTGGCGGAGCTGCAGACTTGCCATACCCTTACATCAGTAGTCTCAACAGTCTTTGTAAAAGGGCTACAAGCCTAGAACACTCTACCTTATTTTCTTCTGAATGGCTGCATCTGCTGGGTCCATTGCTGTCTGATCGCTCTGTCAGAGTCTGCAGGAAATGCAGATTAAATGTTGTGTTGGGGACCCAATTGAACTTTTTAGGGTTTTTTCTTTTTTAAGTTTTCAAGTTTTATTGTCATGTGCAGAATAAAGAAACATGTTTCCCTGTACAATCAAATTCTGTCTTTGCTGTCCACAACAGATGCCAGGCAAACAAAAAAAGATAAAGATCCTTGTGTAAAATAGATAAATAGAATAAATGATCATTATAAAAGCTAATAATAAATCAGCATATGAGAGATACAGTAGTAAAGAATTTAACCTGCAATACACTATGTACATACTGCAATTTGGTATGCTACATCAGTTGTATAGTCCAGTAAACAGCAGTGTGTGTAATTGCGCATGTGCAAACTGCAAAATATAGAGTCAAATACAATTGCAAGCTGAGGTAGACAAAGGTTTTAAACTCCTAGCAGGTGTTTAGGAGTCTAATGGCAGTGGGGAAGAAAGATTTCTTTAGCCTAGAAGTCCTGGATTTCACACCTCTATACTTCCGGCCTGAGTTCAAGCGTAAACTACTCTGCAATAGTAGATGCTCTGCAGAGACGGTAGTGGAGTCCTAATGATCTTTTCAGGAGTCTTCACTGCTTTCTGCAGGCATCTGTGGTCGTAGCATTGCCATACCCACACGGTGATGCAGCTGTAGAAGTTGCTGAGGACATACCAAACTTCCTCAGCCTTCTCAACAAGTACAGCCATTGTTGAACCCTCTTAACCAGCTGTGTGGTGCTAAATGTCCAAGTGAGATCCTCACTGATGTAGACACCCAGGTATTTAAAGCACCTCACCCTCTCCACTTCAAGCTCCTGAATGAAATATAGTTGGTGGAGTCTGGAATTGACCAAACATGAAAAAGAAACAAGATAACACAGAAGACTGGACAACGGAGAGAGTGATCACAGAGGAAATCCAAACACGTGATAACATGAGGACGACAAGAACCGGAAACAAACCAAGCTAAACTCAAAACTATAGCAAACTGAGAATCTAAACGATAAGAAAACTAATAAACATAATCAGAGATATAACAAAACTTTAAAAAAAGAACACAAAATTCAATTCAATTCAATTCAATTTTATTTATATAGCGCCAAATCACAACAAACAGTCGCCTCAAGGCGCTTTGTATTGTGGGTAAAGACCCTACAATAACACAGAGAAAACCCAACAGTCAAAACGACCCCCTATGAGCAAGCACTTGGCGACGGTGGGAAGGAAAAACTCCTTTTTAACAGGAAGAAACCTCCAGCAGAACCAGGCTCAGGGAGGGGCAGTCATCTGCTGCGACCGGTTGGGGCTGAGTGGAGAGAGACAGGACAAAAGACATGCTGTGGAAGAGAGCCAGAGATTAATAATAATGATTAAGTACAGAGTGAAGTATAAACAAGTAAATAAAGGTGAATGAGAAGAAACAGTGCATTATGGGACCCCCCTCAGCAGCCTAGGCCTATAGCAGCATAACTAAGGGGTGGTTCAGGGTTGTCTGATCCAGCCCTAACTATAAGCTTGATCATAAAGGAAAGTTTTAAGCCTAATTTTGAAAATAGAGAGGGTGTCTGTCTCCCGAATCCAAGCTGGGAGCTGGTTCCACAGATGAGGGGCCTGAAAGCTGAAGGCTCTGCCTCCCATTCTACTTTTAAGTATCCTAGGAACCACAAGTAAGCCAGCAGTCTGAGAACGAAGTGCTCTATTGGGGTGATACGGTACTATGAGGTCTTTGAGATAAGATGGGGCCTGATTATTCAAGACCTTGTATGTTAGGAGAAGGATTTTAAATTCTATTCTGGATTTAACAGGGAGCCAATGAAGAGAAGCCAATATGGGAGAAATATGCTCTCTCTTTCTAGTCCCTGTCAGTACTCTAGCTGCAGCATTTTGGATCAGCTGAAGGCTTTTCAGGGAGTTTTTAGGACAGCCTGATAATAATGAATTACAGTAGTCCAGCCTAGAAGTAATAAATGCATGGATTAACTTTTCAGCGTCAATCTGAGAAAGGATGTTTCTAATTTTATAAATATTGCGCAGATGTAAAAAAGCCGTCCTACATATCTGTTTAATATGTGCATTGAAGGACATATCCTGGTCAAAAATGACTCCAAGATTTCTCACAGTGTTACTGGAGGCCAAAGTAATGCCATCCAGAGTAAGTATCTGGTTTGACACTGTGCTTCTAAGATTTGTGGGGCCGAGTACAAGAACTTCAGTTTTATCTGAATTTAGTAGCAGGAAATTAGAGGTCATCCAGGCCTTTATGTCTTTAAGACATTCCTGCAGTTTAACTAACTGATGTGTGTCATCTGGCTTCATGGATAGATAAAGCTGAGTATCATCTGCATAACAATGGAAATTGATGCAATGCTTTCTAATAATACTGCCTAAGGGAAGCATGTACAATGTAAATAAAATTGGACCTAGCACAGAACCCTGTGGGACTCCATAATTAACCTTACTGTGCTGAAGACGACTCCCCATTTACATGAACAAATTGGAGTCTATTTGATAAATATGATTCAAACCACTGCAGTGCAGTACCTTTAATACCTATGGCATGCTCTAATCTCTGTAATAAAATGTTATGATCAACAGTATCAAAAGCTGCACTGAGGTCCAACAGGACAAGCACAGAGACGAGTCCACTGTCAGAGCCTGTAAGAAGATCGTTTGTGATCTTCAGGTGACAAAACACTGGGCCACCGTCCCAGGATCACGATACCAGCAGCCTTTAACACATTCTAGTCTGTCTAAGCAAAGCAGTCCTGCAACTTGTTTGGTAACAGGGTTTATTTGTTTCAGTCTTTGTCTGTAGGCCGGGTACATGAATAGAGAGATGTGGTCTGAGTGTCCGAAGTGGGGATGGGGTACTGCCCTGTATGCACTGTATGTGTTACTGTAGATATGATCCAGTGTGTTCATATCACAAGTGAGAATGTTCATGTGTTGATAATATTTAGGGAATACAGTCTGTAAATTGCACTGGTTAAAGTCACCAGGGGCAGTAAAAACAGCACCAGGATTAGCTGTCTCTAAGGCACATTGTGGAGTTTGCCAAGCACTGTCGTGGAGTTTGTTCATGGGGGGAAGTGTCATGGTCCTGGGCCGGTGGCCCAGTGTTTTATGTTTTTGTATTTAGGTCTGCGTCCTTGTCTTGTGTCAAGTCTGCGTCTCTGTTCCCCTGTGTCACTTCCTGTTTTCTTTTGACAGTCTCGTGTTCCTTGTGCCTTGTGTTTAGTTTACTTCCCTCTGTATCGTTAGGTTCATTTGTTTCACCTGTTGTCCCCTGGTGTGTTCACTTGCCCTAATCCCCTTGTGTGTATTTAAGCCCTTGGTTTTCCTTTGTTCTTTGTTTGGGTCCTCGTCTGTTCTTCTGTGTGATGTCGGCTGTGTGTTCTGTTTTTGAAGTTTTGAGTAGTTTTGAGTTTAGTTTGGTGTGGTTTGTGTAGCTGGCCCTGCCCAGCCGTTTAAAATAAAAGAGTGTTAAACACACGTCCGCTCTCATCCTGCGTCCTGCTCTGGGGTCCTCCCTGCCTGGCCTGCACCAGCCGTGACAGGAAGTAAACAGATGCCAAAAACACAGCAGTGAACTCCATTGGTAGATAATAGAGATGGCATTTCAGGTGTAAAAACTCCACATTTGGAGTGCTTATGAACGCTTATGAACAGTCTGTATATCTCCAGACCATAAGTTATTAATAAACACACACACCTCCAACTTTAGCCTTACCAGATGCTGCAGTCCGGTCTCCTCGATGTACGGGGTGAGTCTGTAGCCGAAGAGTGCATTCTGGGACTTTGTCTGAAAGCCAGGTCTTGGTGAAAATTAGAGTGCAGAATTAATCCTGGCTCTTAGCCCATCCAGTTTGTTTTCCATGGACTGTATGTTGGCTAGCAAGAAGCTGGTCAGACAGCATGGGCTTTTAGTCTAGCATGGAGCCCTTCTCTCTTGCCTTGCTTATGTCACCATCTCCAGAGCACTCTCCTGGGGTCAGCTTGCTCACTCAAGCTTGGCACTATGGAGCCTTCCTGGGGGTAGTGTTGCTGGTTGCAGGAGCAGACCATGAATTGTAGGTCTGGTGGTATAAAAACAGTAAATTCAAAAGGATTGTGAGAGTTGGCAATGTCCAGCAGTGGTGGTCTGTTATATGATAGCAGTGCATGGCATTTGTGCACTGTAGAGAAAGCAAAAAACAGAAGAAATAGATGGCAAGATGAAACGGCATTAATGAGCAGAACAAGCAAACATGTCTGCCTTTGAGGGCTCCATGATATCCTGCAAAACTTAAAGTGAGCCATTTATTATTTGCAGAATCCAAAGGTAAACAAAGTCAAAATGGGTCCACTGGAAACCAAGAACTACAAAGAGCATACACTGGAAAATACTACAGGAAAAGACTACAGGAACAGGTACAGACCCGGGAGTAGAAACAGGATGATCAGACAAATAATTCAATTCAATTCAATTTTATTTATATAGCACCAAACAGACAAACAACAAACAGTTGCCTCAAGGTGACAAAAGGGGAGACAGCAACTATAACTACACAGAAGGGTGATTGGTGCAGAGAGGAAACACCTGGGGAACACAGCTTAACAGCTTTAACAGTGGGCGATCAACAGCGATACACATTACCTGCCCTTACTTGCTGTGAATAGCTGGTTAATGCTGAGCGTATCACCACGACGTCTGATCAAAGGCATTTTGAATTACCATAATTATGCAACCATTTGTCCTATCAGAAAAATTCAAATGGTTTCTGAAAGCTGAGAAATTGCGGTTCACATTCAAAAAGGGTTATTACTGTAATTGTTTCCGAAGGTCCATGAATGGCGGCACTTTTGAAGTTAATGGGCCCATCGGCGGACCCATGGTAAATAAAGGGTTAACCCTTTAACAGCGGTGATTGGCGCCAATGCCCTGTTACCTCCCCCTACTTGCCACAAACAGATGATTAACGCTGAGCCTATCACAGCTGAGCCTAACAAAGTCTGATTAAACACATTTTGAATTACCATAATTATGCGACCATTTGTCCTATTAGAAAAATTTAAATGGTTTCTGAAACCTGAAAAATTGCTGTTCATGGTAAATTATTACCATGAAATTGGCCGCACATGAAAATTAAACTCCCCTTTATAGCTCCTTCAAGATTTGGCTCAAAGAAACACATGGTGCTGTAATTGTGTCCCTGGCTTTTTATCAGTTCAGGGATTTTTTGAAGCCTCTGTTCCCGGAGATATGATATATCTCTGCTGGCATGTGGGTCCAAACATCAAGATGATGGCATTTGTCCATCTGTGTTTTGTGCAGTGATTTTCCAATCCGGGGTATGCAGATCTACGATGGTCCAATCAATGTACAGAACTGTACATTTAGGAAATACACAGCACTAGACGGAAGGCACACCAGTGCCTTTGGCTTCAGGCTCAACAATTCATGGCAGAGCTGCCCCAACAATAATGTCACCAACATCACCTTCGAAAACGTACCTGTAAGTCAACTTTTGTGCAAACACATAAAACCAGAGACACAGGTGGAACACATTTTTAGAAACTTGAATCTTGGTTTAATTTGATAGGAAAATCTGGTGTGTAACTTTATTCAAAAGCAGTATTTCCATACTATTATGATTAGAAAACTGTATTAAATTTCCACTGTCCTATATATCTATAATTCTGAACATTTTTTAGCTAAATTTTCTTGTAATTCAAAGATTGAGCCAGTAAGAGAAACAGCAAATACTTATAAGGTTTAAAATTTTGAATGTGAGTGATGCACAACAGCACAAAAAGCCACAATAAATGGCTTTAGGCTAATGTAATCCCCTCTTGCAGATTACATCTCGGGTGTTTTTTGGGGAGCCAGGTCCCTGGTTTAATAAAATGCAAATGGACGGAGACAAGACGACCATCTTCCATGATATCGATGGATCAGTCAGCGAGTATCCTGGAGCCTTCCTGGTTAAAGAAGACAACTGGCTGCTTCGTCACCCTGATTGCATTGATGTGCCTGACTGGAAGGCTGCTATCTGCAGTGGCCACTATGCACAGGTGGGTCAGAATGTAAAACTCAATCACTAATTCATTTGTCTTCACATAACCTTCACAAACACAAATCTACTTCCTGATGCACCCTGTTTTGCATTGGTAGATTCAGTGTATTTTCATCTTGCAATCTGAAATTAGAAATTAGTTCATGAACATCTACTGTGAGAAATTAGGAATCTTCGATGAAATTTATATCTTCAGTCATCTCATTTGTGTACAAGTGGTACATACATTAGCTTCTGAAACTTCTTTGGGGGGTATCCAAGAACTCTTGACAAAGAAGAGTCCTGCTAAGAATCCTGCTGCTACCACCAGCACTAATAATAATAATAATTATTATTATTATTATTATTATTATTATTATTCATACATTTTCTTCCATTTATCCGGGGCCGGGTCACGGGGGAATCAGCCTAAGCAAAGAAACCCAGACCCCCCTCTCCCCAGCCACCTCCACCAGCTCATCCAGGGGACCCCAAGGCATTCCTAGGACAGCCAAGAGATATAATCTCTCCAGCATGTCCTGGGTCTGCCCCAGGTCCTCCTCCCGGTAGAACATGGCTGGGACATCTCACCTAAGAGGCACCCAGGAGGCTTCCTAGTGAGATGCCCAAACCACCTCAACTGGCTCATTTTGATGTGGAGGAGCAGCAGTTCTACTTTGAGCCCCTCCCGAATGGCTGCACTCCTCACCCTATCTCTAAGAGGCCAGCCACCCTTTGAATGAAGCTCATTTCTGCTGCTTGTATTCACGACCTTGTTCTTTCGGTCACTACCCAAAGCTCATGACCATAGGTGAGGGTAGTGACATAGATTGACCAATAAATCAACAGCTTTGCTTTTACGCTCAGCTCTCTCTTCACCACAACAGACTAGTGCAGCATCTGCATCACTTCGGCCACATCCCTGAGCCAGAGTAGGCTCCTTTTCTGGCTGAGGACCATGGCCTCAGACTTAGAGGTGCTGATTCTCATGCCAGCTGCTTCACACTTAGCTGTGAACCATTCCACTGCAAGCTGGAGGCCACCGCCTGATGAAGCCAACAGGACCGCATCAATGCAAAGAGCAGAGATGAGATTTTGAGGTCACCAAGGTGGAAGCCTTCCATCACTTGACTACACCTAGAAATTCTGTCCATAAAAATTATGAACAGAATCGGTGACAAAGGACAGCCCTGGCAAAGTCCAACACCCAGAGGAAATGAGTCCGACTTATTGCCGGCAATACGGACCAAGCTCTTGCTACAGTTGTTGGGGCCTGAATGGCCCACAAGAATAGGCCAAACACACCATACTCCTGCAGTACCTCCCACAGGATACCCTGAGGGACGTGGTCGCATTCCTTCTCCAAGTTTGCAAAACACATTTAGACTGAATGAGCAAACTCCCATGCTAAGAATCCTGCTGCTACGACCACTACTATAGTGCGATAGTTGGAGCACACCCAATCCAGTGGCACCACCCCAGATCTCCATGTGATGTTGCAGAGGCGTGTCTACCAAGACAGTCCTATGACATCCAGAGCCTTGAGGAACTCATGGCGAATCTCATCCACCCCAGGGGCCCTGCCACCAAGGAGTTGTTCCACCCCCACCACCTGATTTCAACCGCCGACTCAGTTGAAGTCAGCAGTCCAGTCATTTGGGCAACTTCTGATGTTCAACATTAGAGAGCCTTTCTGCCTGTTTAGTCAGGATACAAACATATGCATTGCTTCAGCGCTTGACTGGGAGTGTTCCAAATGTCTTGGTGAGGTATCTTTGTTGGTAAAATCATCATAGAAATATTAACCAAAGATAACTTAATGGAACTTGTATTAGAAGTTAGCATGATACAAGCTAACAGAATGACTACTAACACAATAATCAACTTACACTGCAGTAGCATGAATCAAGTGAACCAATGGATGCATATTCATGACGTTACTCCACTCAAAGTGAATGAGATACTAGAGTGCTGAATCCTGAAACATATCTGTGGGAATCCTTTCACCATGTTCTGCTAAAATTCAAGATTTCAGTGTATGAATACACTGAATAACTGTACCTGGGGTCGCTGTAACTCAGGAGGCAAAGCAGCATCTGCTAATTGGAAGGTCGGTGGTTTAATTCCTGGCTGTTCCAATGGGCAAGATACTGTATTCCAAGTTGCTCCTCGTGTGTTCTTTAGAGTGTGAATGTTAGACGGAAAGCACTAGGTGTAGAAAAAAAGTGCTTATATGAATGTGTTGAGTGAATGGGTGAATGAGGCACATTGTGCAGAATGCTTTGAGAGCTTGAGTAGAAAAACACTTTATAAGAACCAGTCCGTTTACCATATGAACAAATAGGGCAACCTGTTACATTGATCTTGTCCTGGAGCAGTTCAGCTGTTTTTAGACCTGGAGTTCCATTGGTACTGTTGTCATCACTAAACTTAAAGAGATTGAACAAAGCAATTTGAATGAACAGAATGGATTGTGATTTCCAGCTGTGGCTTGTACACTTTTCTCCCCATCACAATCAAGTTTCATTCTGGCTCAAATTAGAGTGGCTAAATTAACAGAATAACTGAAATTCCAACACTAGTGATGTAAAACATGAAATACTTATGTAATATTATTCATAATGCATTTTTTTTCAGATCTATATTCAAACACGAAACCCTGCCAACCTTAACATGCAGATAGTGAGGGATGACTATCCTGATCGTCCCCTAATACTAGAGGGCGCCCTGGGGAAGAGGAAACATTACCAGCAGTTCCAGCCAGTGATCACCTTGGGTAAAGGCTACACCATTCACTGGGACCAGGAGGCACCTGCTGAGGTCACTATCTGGCTCATTAACTTCAACAAGTCAGTGGACACGTCAACTGCGCCTGTGACTACACACTTAGACTTAACACCACTTTCACTCAAAGCATGCTAACAGCACTGATGTCTGTATTTTTTTTTTGACCATCTTAATGCTTTATATATAATGAAGTGCACACATCAGTTATCATCTGTGTGATGCCTAGGTGACTTCACCATGAGGACAATTGTTATAGACATACATGGATAGATGGATTATGAGGTGCATCTCAGGTTTGACGGTCAAAACTTTATAATATTATAGACAATACTCTAGCAATACACTTGTGAGCAAGCACTTGGCTACAATAAGAACAGAAACTCACTTTTAATTGAACCTGAGTTACAAGTTTCAGGAAGGTACAGGAATTAAGAAACTAATGGAGAAAGGAGAAAGAAAGTGACTGCCATGCAATAGTGGTATATTTCACCTGGAGAGGGAAAGACAGGAGAGGTTCTGACATCACGGGAGGTGCTTTGAATGAATAAGGGTAAATAAGGGTCACCAGCTTTATCAAAAAGTTTTAAGCCTTAACTTAAAAGCACACGGTATATTTCTCCTGAGCTCCAACAGATGGTGTAATCAAAGCCCGGGACCTTCTTGCTGTGAGGCAACAGTGCTAACTACTGCACCACCATGCTGCCAATAATCAATTCAATTCATTTTTATTTATATAGCTCCAAATCACAATAACAGTCACCTCAAGGTACTTTGTCTTGCAAGGTAAAGACCCTACAATAATAAAGAGAAAAACTCCAACAGTCAGATGACCCCCTATGAGCAAGCACTTGACAACACTGGGAAGGAAAAACTCCCTTCTAACAGGAAGGAACCTCCAGCAGAACCAGGTGCAGGAAGAGGCAACCATCTGATGCAGCCAGCCCTAGCTATGAGCTTAACAAAAAGGAACGTTTTATGCCTAGTCTTTTTTTTTGTTTGTTTGATTTTATTCCTAATCTTAAAAACTAGAGAGGCTTTCTATCTCCCGAATCCAAACTGGGGGCTGTTTCCAGAGAAGTGGGGCCTGAAAGCTGAAGGCTCTGCTTCCCACTTTTAAATAACTTAGGGACCACAAGTAAGCCAGTAGTCTTAAAGCAAAGAGTGATATAATACTATGAGGTCTTTAAGATAAGATGGTGCCTGATTACTCATGACCTTGTATGTGAGAATTCAATTCTGGATTTAACAGGGAGCCAATGAAGAGAAGTCAATTATGCTCTCTCTTTCTAGTCCCTGTCAGTTTTCTTGCTTCAGCATTTAATCAGCTGAAGGCTTTTCAGGGAGAAATAAATGCATGAATTAGCTTTTCAGCATCACTCTGAGACAAGATGTTTCTAATATTAGAAATATTGCACAAATGCAAAAAAGTTTGAATTAACCTTAGTGTTAATTATGGAGTTGCAACTATGGTTGCTGCGTCACTAGCTTCACGTTTCTCAAAACAGAATTACTAATGAGTGGGGACAAATGGTTAGAGATTTGAATGTGTTGGTGGTACTGGGGGCTTCTGTCGAGGACTACGCTTCCTCTTCACAGTCACTCAGCCGGCCTGCTTTCCCGGCTGCTTGGGATCTGATGGCTAAGTTACCTTGGTCGGCACGAAGGTTATTATCGTTAACGAAAACAAACAAAATAATAAACTGAAATTGAAAAAACATTTTTGTTAACTGAAGTAAATAAAAACGATAGTTAAAACGAAAAAACTATAACTAACAAACTGTATTGTGGGTTTGCAAAACTAACTAAAACTATCTGAAATTATAGATAAAATGCCCTTCATTTTCCTGATTGTCAGTTTATTTAAAAGCCTTGTGGACTGATATGAAATCACTTTTTCTGCTCTGGCAGTTTTAGCTAGGAGCGCACTCCAGCACCTCACTGTGTGTGTGCTCACCGCGCTGGTGCGCAAAATAATGGTGGAGTTGGTAAAGCAGCAGGGAAAAAGACCCAGCATGTTTTGTTTCTGTCGACACTGCAGATAAAACACCAGCACAGGGCCACACATAATGCAGCTCACACAAGCATAAATGCCGGTTGGTTGCAAGTAAGCTGGTACAGTCCGGTACTGCGTACCACTAACAGATTCTGTGCCGGTATGCAGTACCTGAAAGAGGGGGAGCAGCTGTCTCCTGTAAAGCCGTCATTCAGAACCAGTCATGGCTGCACTTTGGGTCAGAATAGATCCGCTAGCAATAAGCAGTCTAAAACACGACTTAATCAGTTAATAAATGGCTTTTTTCCCCCTCATTTCCAATTGTTTCTTAATTGTTTGTGCTATGCTGCAGCCTCAATTCTCTAGCTTCTCTCCCTTCAAGGGACAGCCTTTAAAACAATCACCACTACCTTTAATGTCTGTCTGCTTGTTACAAAATAGCCCAATTAAAAGCAAAGAGAGATTAACTAATTGTGTTTCATGTTATTCTGCTCAATTTCAACAACACAGTGCAGCTTGAAAACAGTGCTTATGACTGGAGATTTCATTTACGCTACACAAGAGCACATTTACCTCCAAAACACAGTGGTTGCCAAGGGGATTGATGTTTGAGAAAGTTTGGTGATTATTTCTTTCCAGAGGTTTTGTGTTGGTGGACAGAACCAGAATGCATGGAGGTGGTCATCAGTTGTGTTAAGTGTGCAGTGTGTGCAAACATCTCAGTTCCTTAACAATTGAGAATATATATTCCACATTGTCAAATGCTTATAATTTTTCTTTATGTTGCTCCCTCTTGATGTCTCATGATCATGTGTGTCTTTAATATTACACGCATTTAGCACATAATGCTGCTATCTTGTGAACAGTTGGTTCTTGAATACTCTTTTTAATGGTATCATTTGAATTCTTATTACACAATAGTTACTCTTGCACTTTGAATTTTGCAGCTGACAAATAAAGTATAAAAAACTAGAACTAATACTAAAACTAATCAATAAACCAAAAATAAAAAGTAATAGAAATGAGCAAAACCACTCTGAAAACTAACTAAAACTAACTGAATTAGAGAAAAACAAAGTTAAAATGACAAAACTGAACTATAATGTAAAATCCAAAACTATCATAACCCTGGTCTGCACCGACTACAGGGACCTGGCTAGTTACCACAGTTTCCAGGGTGCAGAGCCAGGTCTCCAATTCATTGAGTCTGTCCACCAAAACTACAAACAGGCTACATTTATTACAAGTATTTTTACTGCTAAAGGAAGCCAAGGAGTAACTAAACATCTGACTCACAGAGCAGGAAAGTGCAGAGGAGGGACAGGAGAAGGGGAAATGCTGCTAGTGAGTCGATTAAGGACAGAAACAACACAATGGTGCTTCCACAACACAATGCAGTGTTGTTATAATAATAATAACTAATGATTAAATGCAGAGTGGTGTACAAACACAGAGAGATGAAAGAGGTGAGTGAAGAAAAAATGCTCATCGTGGGAAGCCTCCAGCAGCCTAGGTGTCATTACTGCCAACATGAATTTATGTTTAGCCTTAGCCAGCAGTTTCATATTTCCTTAAATGTGGCCTGCTATGGCCCCTGGTGACTGAAAGATTTGCTAGGAGGATTTTTCAAAGGCTGATGAGCACAAGATTTCAGGTATAGTGATGTATCAACCCTTGATGTATTAGCCTTTGTTGGATTTTTTGAAAGAGCCCAGAAAGATGAAGGAGTTAAACAAATGTTAACATGATGGGAATTTAGCTGAACAGATTGATGGTGTTTTGAAACTAGACACCTGCTTATAGTTTTGTGGTTATTATTAATTTGAATGAAACTCATGGAGATCATTGGCTCCTTCAGCTTCCATCATCTATTTCCAACAATTCACTGCAGAAATAGGAAAAGTTTCTTTTTTGTGGTTTGGCCTCCTCCCTTCAGCTGGTTTTCACAGTGTGGCCCTGAGCTATTTAACTTGCATAAAGGCTGCTTGTTATTTCAAGAATGTCAGTCATTCCGCAAGTCAAAACAGGACACTCATGAGACAAAGAATTTCCACTGATTGTACAAAGACCACTCGCCCCATCTACAGGTCACAGTGCTATGTAGCAAGTGAGGTGGATATCCTGTAAAATGGTCTGAAAGACATCATGTTCATTTTTTGATTCAAAACCTCTGTTCTGAGGGTAAACCTGCAGACTAGTTTAATGATGTTTTTGGTTTACTGAAGTACAGGGTTTTTATTTTTTTTAAATATTGACAACAAGTCTTGTAGCAGACTCATTTTAAAGAAGCTTTTGAGCTAAATAGGTCAGAGTTGTTAACTTTGATGAATCAGTTTATATGATTTTCTCTGGAACAGAATGGGGAACTGATGATTGGTAAACAACATGCATGGCTTTATGTAGTCATATCCTGAATATTTAACTTGAGCATTCAACAGAATAGTCATTCATGCAAAGGTACTCAGTAAGAATGCAAATAACATGCATTCTGTGTGCTGCACACAAATGACTAAGAATCAGCCAACCCCTGCAGTGTATAAATTGAAGAAGAGTGTGTGTCATATTTGATTGCCGGTGCATATCTATGAGCTGTAAGGTGACAGTGTTAACCACTGCACCACTGAGCCCTGTGATAAACTGGTGATCCTGCATTTTACTCTCTAACAGAGGAGGGACGAAAAAATATTGTGCTTTACTTTTTTCTTTCTTACAGCCCTTTACTTTTACCAAAGCAGTAAATATCTCTACTTTCTCCTCCTTACATTTTAGAAATAGGCTTGTTACTTTATGTTTAGCACATTTGAGGGGAGTTATTTCATGTTGCTGTGCCTCTAAGGAGGCAACAATAAGATAATCTTATTGGTGTATCTATCATCAATGCTTATTGCACAGGAGGAGATTAAAAAAATACACACATACACTGAGGGAAATAATTAGTTGACCGCTTTGTGCTCGCTCCTCTTCTGTAGTGCTACAGAAGACAGCACGCATAATGTGCATGGTCAGTTCTGTATTGGTACTTTTTCAGTCTACAAAATTTAAGGAAATGGTGGCAATGCCCATTTACCAGTTACAGTGACATTTATAAAACATTCAGATCCTCATCCTGCAAAGTCACATTTATTTTAGGGATGCGCTGATCCGATATTCAGTATCGGTATCGGTCCGATCCTGGCCTAAATTACTGGATCGGATATCGAAAAGAAATTTTAAAAAATGCAATCCGATCCGATCCGACACACATTAGCTGCATTACGGTTCTCCGTCGTCTTCTTCTTGTGGGTTTGCGGTTGACCAAACCAGCTTAGAGCTGCATTACCGCCACCTACCGGAATGGAGTGGGGATCAGGAAATAACCCCCTCAGTTTTCTGTCGCTGAGTGGATGATCGCTGACATGTTTTAAACGCCTCCACCGCTCTCTGCGTGTTTGTGTGTTGTCCTGGCTGTGCTGAGAATTTCAGCTGTTATTTTTTTCTCTACTTCAGCTCCCGGACATACTGCTGCCTCTGGTACCAGAAGGACCCCTTCCCCTCAAAATATTTTTTTTATACTTTAATCCCTGATTAGTGACTAAATATAGACCTGCAGTAGAGACGTATTTAGGAGAATGCTTGTGAATATAAAGCATTGCAAGATTACGCTCAGGCAGCCCCTAGTTTTTCAACATAAACACTGATAACACAACAGCAGCAATCAGCTGTTTTACCTGCAGCCTGTCTGCACAAGCGCAAAGAGGCGGAGCCGGTGAGCCCAGATGGAGCAAAAGAAAGCTTTTCTCCCTGTAAGCACTGTAATGTTCTTGTTTTATATAAAATAAAACATCACATAGAACGTTATGCTAGCTTCAGCAAGCTGTTTATTCATGGGCTCACACGGGATCACCCAGAGGTACTGCCACTTTTTGTAACATCGTTCTCTGAATATGTGTGGTCTACTGGGGCTATACCGCCATCTATGGGTGACACCTTTGTTAGCACTTATCATTACATCCCCCTTCCAAATAGGTTAGTACACCATAGATCACAACTTTTAAAGTAGTTATTCTGGAAAACACAACAGTCTTAACTAATGATCACATCTCTTAAAGTGTGCAAGAACATACATTTCTTAGCATTTAGCTTTTTTCTGTAATCATATGTATGAACACTGTGAATAGAAAATATATTCAAGCTTCTAGCTTTATAAGCTTTCCAAAATTATAT